>UELW01000822.1:0-163012 GCA_900490495.1 Danionella dracula
ACACTTCTGACATCCGGTGCCAAATAAACCAGAGCTGTTTCAGCTCAGCGTTTGAGAGGTTCGACGTTTGATGAGTTTTCTAAGTCGAATCGCTCACCGATCACAGCTTTCTCCCCTCCTACAAATCCCATGATGCACCAGTCTTTAAAGCCACAGGAGCCTAAAAATGATTCGTTTGGGCGATACAAAAGGAAGAAATTTAAATGTATTGTTAAAGTTGTTTTAGATGACGTAAATGCCTCTGAGCGTGACGTGTACGTAACGTTGATCACCGTGTGTGTTTCTTGTGCCATAATTTTGTAAATATTCTTCTGCATGGACAGCGTTTCTGTTTTAATGTCCTGACGAAGACATTGTTTGCTCATGCTGAATTGTAAATAACGCTGAATTTTATTTATTTGTTTTCTTATTTGTGATTGATTTTGCACTCGCAGGGCAAATAAAGGGACAGGTGTGTCTCAGGACGAGCGATGTCTCAAATAAAACCTTTTCTTAAGCAGTTCTTCTCTGGTGTTTCATCTCAATTACTCTTCATGTTTTGAGAGTTAAAGTTTATCTGCGGATTAATGTTATTAATTCTGTCAACAACTCTTCATCTATTATTCCAATAAATAAAGCTACTAGCAGTGATCGCCGGGGTTCAACCAATCAAGAGTTTTCGCTTATCTTCGTGGTCGATGAAAGAATAAAGAACATCTCTATCTACTTTTTTTTTTTTTTTGCGCTATACTCTTGTGGCTTAGGCCATTGATTCCATGCACGCCATCTGGTGGGCGGCGGTGGCAACTACAGCCTCTTTTTTTTATTATTTTTTTTTTACTTAATTTATTAAATTGTGTTTTTAAGAATTATTTTGAAAATGTTTTTATTTCTCGTGATCAAAAACACTAAAGTTAAATGTCAGTAATTGTTTCTATTATCATTTAGATTAAAACATCAATAGACCAATCTTGTCACAGCGTCAGACCAATCAGATCGTTGACTCTCAGGCTGCTAAAAATGAATGGCTTTCTCAAGAGAAAAGCTGATGTGAATGATCAAGCCACATCGATGACGCTGTGTGTTGAATGTAAAAAAATTATATCAAATGAGGCCTAAAGCCATCAAAGCTTTTGGCATCTAAGCACTGAGGAAGTAAAAAAAAGATAATCCATCTTCTTGTCTGCTTTCTTCCCTTTCGGGGTCGCCACAGAATGAACCTCCAACTCTTCTGGCATATGTTTTACGCAGCGGATGCCCTTCCAGCTGCAACCCATCGCTGGGAAACATCCACACACACTCATTCTCACTCAAACACTACGAACAATCGTTCTTACTCAATTCTCTTATTCCGCATGTCTCTGGACTCGTGGAGGAAACCGGAGCACCCGGAGTAAACCCACGCGATCACGAGGAGAACATGAGAACTCCACACAGAGATACCAACCGACCCAGCCGAGGCTCGAACCAGAGACCTTCTCGCTGTGAGACCACGGTGCTACCCACTGCACCACCGTAACGGCAAAAAAAGATAAACTTTCCTTCAAAAAAACCAATAAGTTCTCCATTTATTTAGTAAAAAGAGAAACTGAAAACTACTCTTCGCTGTCAAGGAGAGATTCATCTTAGAAATTGATTTTATTACATTTGAAATCTTTGCCAATCTTTGTGACGTGGATATGACTCGACAGTTACTGCAACTGCAACCAAAATTCAGTCAACATCACTTTCCGATGACTGTTGCTAATCGAGCCATGAACGTGAGCAATGAGCATTTTAGTCCAGAGTTACACCTGGTTCGGTTCCAGAGCTACACCTGGTTCTGTTCCAGAGCTACACCTGGTTCGGTTCCAGAGCTACACCTGGTTCTGTTCCAGAGCTACACCTGGTTCGGTTCCAGAGCTACACCTGGTTCGGTTCCAGAGCTACACCTGGTTCTGTTCCAGAGCTACACCTGGTTCTGTTCCAGAGTTACACCTGGTTCGGTTCCAGAGCTACACCTGGTTCTGTTCCAGAGCTACACCTGGTTCTGTTCCAGAGCTACACCTGGTTCTGTTCCAGAGTTACACCTGGTTCGGTTCCAGAGCTACACCTGGTTCGTTCCAGAGCTTACACCTGGTTCTGTTCCAGAGCTACACCTGGTTCTGTTCCAGAGCTACACCTGGTTCTGTTCCAGAGCTACACCTGGTTCTGTTCCAGAGCTACACCTGGTTCGGTTCCAGAGCTACACCTGGTTCTGTTCCAGAGCTACACCTGGTTCTGTTCCAGAGCTACACCTGGTTCTGTTCCAGAGTTACACCTGGTTCGGTTCCAGAGCTACACCTGGTTCTGTTCCAGAGCTACACCTGGTTCTGTTCCAGAGCTACACCTGGTTCGGTTCCAGAGCTACACTTGGTTCTGTTCCAGAGCTACACCTGGTTCTGTTCCAGAGCTACACCTGGTTCTGTTCCAGAGCTACACCTGGTTCTGTTCCAGAGTTACACCTGGTTCGGTTCCAGAGCTACACCTGGTTCGGTTCCAGAGCTACACCTGGTTCTGTTCCAGAGCTACACCGGTTCTGTTCCAGAGCTACACCTGGTTCTGTCAGAGCTACACCTGGTTCTGTTCCAGAGCTACACCTGGTTCTGTTCCAGAGCTACACCTGGTTCTGTTCCAGAGCTACACCTGGTTCTGTTCCAGAGCTACACCTGGTTCTGTTCCAGAGCTACACCTGGTTCTGTTCCAGAGCTACACCTGGTTCTGTTCCAGAGCTACACCTGGTTCTGTTCCAGAGCTACACCTGGTTCTGTTCCAGAGCTACACCTGGTTCTGTTCCAGAGCTACACCTGGTTCGGTTTCCAGAGCTACACCTGGTTCTGTTCCAGAGCTACACCTGGTTCGGTTCCAGAGCTACACCTGGTTGTGTTCCAGAGCTACACCTGGTTCTGTTCCAGAGCTACACCTGGTTCGGTTCCAGAGCTACAACCTGGTTCTGGTCCAGAGCTACACCTGGTTCGGTTCCAGAGCTACACCTGGTTCTGTTCCAGAGCTACACCTGGTTCTGTTCCAGAGCTACACCTGGTTCGGTTCCAGAGCTACACCTGGTTCTGTTCCAGAGCTACACCTGGTTCGGTTCCAGAGCTACACCTGGTTCGGTTCCAGAGCTACACCTGGTTCGGTTCCAGAGCTACACCTGGTTCAGTTCCAGAGCTACACCTGGTTCGGTTCCAGAGCTACACCTGGTTCGGTTCCAGAGCTACACCTGGTTCTGTTCCAGAGCTACACCTGGTTCGGTTCCAGAGCTACACCTGGTTCTGTTCCAGAGCTACACCTGGTTCTGTTCCAGAGTTACACCTGGTTCTTTTCCAGAGCTACACCTGGTTCTGTTCCAGAGCTACACCTGGTTCGGTTCCAGAGTTACACCTGGTTCTGTTCCAGAGCTACACCTGGTTCTGTTCCAGAGCTACACCTGGTTCGGTTCCAGAGCTACACCTGGTTCTGTTCCAGAGCTACACCTGGTTCTGTTCCAGAGCTACACCTGGTTCGGTTCCAGAGCTACACCTGATTCTGTTCCAGAGCTACACCTGGTTCTGTTCCAGAGCTACACCTGGTTCTGTTCCAGAGCTACACCTGGTTCTGTTCCAGAGCTACACCTGGTTCGGTTCCAGAGCTACACCTGGTTCGGTTCCAGAGCTACACCTGGTTCTGTTCCAGAGCTACACCTGGTTCTGTTCCAGAGCTACACCTGGTTCTGTTCCAGAGCTACACCTGGTTCTGTTCCAGAGTTACACCTGGTTCTGTTCCAGAGCTACACCTGGTTCTGTTCCAGAGTTACACCTGGTTCGGTTCCAGAGCTACACCTGTTCTGTTCCAGAGCTACACCTGGTTCGTTCCAGAGCTACACCTGGTTTCGGTTCCAGAGTTACACCTGGTTCTGTTCCAGAGCTACACCTGGTTCTGTTCCAGAGCTACACCTGGTTCTGTTCCAGAGCTACACCTGGTTCTGTTCCAGAGTTACACCTGGTTCTGGTTCCAGAGCTACACCTGGTTTCGGTTCCAGAGCTACACCTGGTTCGGTTCCAGAGCTACACCTGGTTCGGTTCCAGAGTTACACCTGGTCTGTTCCAGAGCTACACCTGGTTCTGTTCCAGAGCTACACCTGGTTCTGTCCAGAGCTACACCTGGTTCGGTTCCAGAGTTACACCTGGTTCGGTTCCAGAGCTACACCTGGTTCTGTTCCAGAGCTACACCTGGTTCGGTTCCAGAGCTACACCTGGTTCGGTTCCAGAGTTACACCTGGTTCTGTTCCAGAGCTACACCTGGTTTCTGTTCCAGAGCTACACCTGGTTCGGTTCCAGAGCTACACCTGGTTCGGTTCCAGAGCTACACCTGGTTCTGTTCCAGAGCTACACCTGGTTCGGTTCCAGAGCTACACCTGGTTCGGTTCCAGAGCTACACCTGGTTCGGTTCCAGAGCTACACCTGGTTCTGTTCCAGAGCTACACCTGGTTCTGTTCCAGAGCTACACCTGGTTCGGTTCCAGAGCTACACCTGGTTCTGTTCCAGAGCTACACCTGGTTCTGTTCCAGAGCTACACCTGGTTCTGTTCCAGAGCTACACCTGGTTCGGTTCCAGAGCTACACCTGGTTCGGTTCCAGAGCTACACCTGGTTCTGTTCCAGATCTACACCTGTTCTGTTCCAGAGCTACACCTGGTTCTGTTCCAGAGCTACACCTGGTTCTGTTCCAGAGCTACACCTGGTTCTGTTCCAGAGCTACACCTGGTTCTGTTCCAGAGTTACACCTGGTTCTGTTCCAGAGTTACACCTATTTCGGTTAGTGTTTTTTTTTTTCTTTTGCAAATTTTGTTTGTGAAAAACTTTTCTGTAAGTGTGAGTTTTTGTTTAAACTAACATAAAAAACAATGCTAAAATAAAATGTCCCCTGTGATTTTCAAGCCTCTGATTATCATCTGATATTATGGTCAATATTCTGACTCTTTGACATATTTTCTTTTACATTATCTGATGTGTTTAGTAAAGTTGTTTGCACGTTATATATATATATATATATATATCCACTTTAGAGCTCAAAATCCTAAAACCTCTCTGAACACCGAGAGAACATGAGAACTCCGAGAGGGTGCCGTGTCAAAAATACTGAACCTTTCTTTAAAAACCCAAAGTTTTACCCCGAAACTCTTTGTTCTCTGTGGTTTACAACGTATTTCCTCAGTGGGGCCCCTGGTGCATGTCCCTGCGAGTTACTGTAGATAGCTTCCGCTCAGAGATAGATGATGTGTGCAGATTTAATGTATGTTATTATTCCAGTTAATACTGTTCATGTATGCATTTGGGTAATTGTGGGGAGCGTTCTATTTCTCCAGATGCACCATGAACAATATGTTAATAAACCCGTTCTGTGAGTGTTTGTGGCACTAACACAGACAATGAGAAGTCCTCACAAATATAGTACCTGTGTGTGTGTGTGTGTGGCAGGACGCAGTCAGTAAGAGCAGCTCTTCATTCGTTTCGATGTTTAAACACGTCCCCGTATCATATCACAGAATTTTCCGCGGATAAACTTTACAACAGAGCCGAGCCAAACCGGCTGCTTCAGGCTTCCAGTCCACAGTTTACTTTGGCATCCTTCGGCGACCCATAATGCAACAGCGTGTTCATCACTGAAGCTTTTGATGTGCTGCTTTACCAGCGGTTTACAGAACTGCTCTTATTCCTCCAAGCTTTGAGCTTTTGAAGGTTAATAAAGCGGTGATAGTTACAGCTTAACTATCACATTTTTCACATTTAACCCTAAAATGCATTAACAACAAATCCCCTTTGATGTTTTGGCACTTTAAAACGGGCTACGTCAGTTTTTACGAACTTGTCAAATTTTCCCAAATAAACTTTGAAACATCTCAAAACATTTTCCAGTGTTTGTATCGAAGTAATGTACAAATAAGTTCACCGGCCACTTTATTAGGTACACTTTGCGTGTACCGGGTTGGACCCTTGTTTGTTTTCTGAGCGGCTTTAATACTTCGTGGTTCAATTCCACATCATTCAGCTGCTGCAGGTTTGTGGACTGCACAACCATGATGCAAATGTTTTAAATCGCCTAACTCCATGGTACAATATAATATATTACTAATGTACATATTTATACCCCCCATATATTTATACTCATATTCATGTTAATACTATTTTTACCTTTTTTTATGTGGCTGAATACGGGGTTAATTTTGTATAATACATGGAAGTGTGCTGTTATCACAATAAAGTATCATTGAATGTCCCGTTCCATCTTATCCCAGAGCTGCTCTCCTTGATGGAGATCTGGAGACAGTGGAGGACATCTAAGTACAGTGAGCTCATCAACATGTTCAAGGGACCAGTCTGAGAAGATTCGCCCTTTATCCTGCTGGAAGGATCATCAGAAGATTGGTTCATTGTGCTCATAAAGGAATGGAGATGCTCAGCAGCAGTGCTCAAGGAAGCTCAAATGGTACAAATGTACCCAAAAACATGGCCCTCGCATCACACCAGCCTGAACCACTGATACAAGGCAGAATGGATCCATGCTTTCATGGTGTACACTCCAAATTCTGAGACATGAGCGACAATCACTATGATCAGCCTGGAGTTATTTTTGGAGACCACTGGAGTTATTTTTGGAGAAACAGTGCCTGAGATACAACACTTCTTTCTCCAGACCAGAAGGGGGTGATTTCTGTGATGAAATTAAGCAGGCAATCTCAGTGTATAGCTGTCAAATGTGTCAACCATCGAGTCAGTTTACTCTAGCGTTGAGTAGTGAAGGTCAGCTTTTGCTCAGCATGCTCAGATGTCCTGGAACATATTTTGTGGAATTGAATGGTTTTCGAAGCGTTCCAAAAAGTGAATTTTTAATGTAATAAAAGATGGCGGACAGGAAGTGTAATTTGGTAAACGTGGTTTGAAGATTTTCAGCATGACCCAGGGAAAGAGGACTACTTCTGTGAGTTTTTTTTTAAAGCTTGTAAAAGATCTTCGAAATTTTCTAAACTGTCGTATGTTTATGGAAAATTCAAAATGGCCGACATAGTAAAGTGGTTTGGAATCGGCGTCAGGCTTCAATGCAATTAACAACATAATATCTTTCAGAATGTCGCTACATTATCAAAATTTGCAACATCACTGAAACTGAAAGCAAAAGAAAACAATATGCAGAAAGCAACACAAATGGCCATGAATTAAAATCTAATTCAACAGCCGTTTAAACAAAAAATGATTTAATCAAAGACTCAAAGAACAAATCAATTCTCCAATGCTGCTGGGAACAAGTGACCTTAAATGTTAGCTCATAATGAAGCGATCAAAATAGTTTGTCACTTTAATATGGGAAGTCTATGTGCTCCTTTTTGCTCTGTTTTTTGGACCTGGCCCTAGTGATCGGCTGCTGAGTTGAACTTTCTATTTTAATATTGGCCACTTTAACAAGTGGAGTCTATGTGCTCCTTTTTTGGGCCCACCCCTAGTGGTCAGCTACAGAAATGAACTTTCTATTTTTATATTGGCCACTTTAACAAGTGGAGTCTATGTGCTCCTTTTTTGGACCCCACCCCTAGTGGTCAGCTACAGAACTAAACTTTATATTTTAATATTGGCCACTTTAAAAAATTGAGTCTATGTGCTCTTTTTTTGGGCTCCACCCCTAGTGGTCAGCTACAGAACTGAACTTTGTACTTTAATATTGGCAACTTTAACAAGTGGAGTCTATGTGCTCCTTTTTTGGACCCCACCCCTAGTGGTCAGCTACAGAACTGAACTTTCTATTTTTATATTGGCCACTTTAACAAGTGGAGTCTATGTGCTCCTTTTTGGGGCTCCACCCCTAGTGGTCAGCTACAGAACTGAACTTTGTACTTTAATGTTGGCCACTTTAACAAGTGGAGTCTATGTGCTCCTTTTTTGGGGCCGGGCCCCAATGGTCAGCTACAGAACTGAACTTTGTACTTTAATATTGGCAACTTTAACAAGTGGAGTCTATGTGCTCCTTTTTTGGACCCCACCCCTAGTGGTCAGCTACAGAACTGAACTTTCTATTTTTATATTGGCCACTTTAACAAGTGGAGTCTATGTGCTCCTTTTTGGGGCTCCACCCCTAGTGGTCAGCTACAGAACTGAACTTTGTACTTTAATGTTGGCCACTTTAACAAGTGGAGTCTATGTGCTCCTTTTTTGGGGCCGGGCCCCAATGGTCAGCTACAGAACTGAACTTTGTACTTTAATATTGGCAACTTTAACAAGTGGAGTCTATGTGCTCCTTTTTTGGACCCCACCCCTAGTGGTCAGCTACAGAACTGAACTTTCTATTTTTATATTGGCCACTTTAACAAGTGGAGTCTATGTGCTCCTTTTTTGGGCTCCACCCCTAGTGGTCAGCTACGGAACTGAACTTTCTATTTTAATATTGGCCACTTTAACAAGTGGAGTCTATGTGCTCCTTTTTTGGGCCCCACCCCTAGTGGTCAGCTACAGAACTAAACTTTAAACACAGTCCAGAAGTCTTATTTCACTAAATGATTAAAAAAAATGATTAAAAATTAAACTCCAAATGTTGTGCTTGAAGAGACTTCCCCTGAGCTCTCAGCTTGGGTTCGTGTGTGTGTGTGGAGCTTCATGTTTCATCTGCTCAAACATCGCTCCCGTTCTCTTCAAACCCACGATGAATGAACTTCTTCATTCGCAGAGGAGCCCTGGCGCTGGGCGAGTGATGTCATGGATTCCTCAGATTTTGTGTGTGTGTGTGTGTGTGTGCGCTGCAGGAAAGCCCTGAGTCTTGAGCCTGGAGCGGCTCCAGGTTTCCATGGCAGGGCGCACAAACAGGAGGAAACACTGAGGGAATCCCGTTCTTGTGCTGCGGCCGGCGGCGGGTTATAAACAGCCAGAGCTGGGGAAGGAAGTCCTCTTGATGTTCTCAGAGCTCCTGCGCCCCACACCACAGCGGACTACTCTCTCGGCTTCAGCACGGAGCTTCTGTTTTCTCTCGTTTTTCATTATTTCCATACGTTCTCCCAATGTTTAGGGAGTCCTGGAGACCGGTGCACTTCCACAGCATGAGGGCGATGGATCAAGGTATGGATGGCGCGAGCTGAGTTGTGATTTCTGGTAATCAAGAATTTGATTTTTTTTTTCTCTGATTGAACTATTCTGCTTCTTTAGAGAGTCAATCTGGAATAAAAGCTGTGTTTGTACACAGTAACAGAAGTATTTAAGGCGCTGTGTGGGAGTTGGAACGGTTGCACACATTTCAAGTAAAAAGTATTTCATGAAAAATTAACTTTTTTGTCGCCGCTGTTTTTGTGATGCTTATGAAAACATAGTTAAATGTTATAATCTCACTGGCTAGCGTGAACAAACTGTTGTAATGTAATGTTTTCAATCCAATCTAAGATATTAAACACGTTCTATGACATTCAGCGCTGATCTGAAGATTCAAGCTTACGCTTTAGCAGTTTTATTCTAAAGCTAGCGGTTGGTTTGACGCTGTTATGAACACAGATTTTGCTGCAAAATGTAACTGATGCACGTCTTGTTCTTGAAATCGAACCTCTTAAACTTACAGCTCTGAGCTGTAAAGTCTCTGCAGGACATTGCACCAATAACTTAATTTACAGATAAATATTTATCTAATTTTTAACAATAAATGCTTATCTTATTCATTTTTGTTAATCTGGAGGTAGAGAAATGCTTAAAAAAAACTCCTCAAGTACAAGTACTCCTGTAAAAAAATACTTTAAAAGTAAAAGTGCAGAATAAAACAGATTACATTAGAGGCGGTCAACGGGATTCGCTGCTTTATATCATCTAGTGACACTAAAATAATAATTTTAACTGATTTATTCAGGATTTCATTCATTTTAGGAACAGGTTGGTGATACTATTATTGTGCTTTTTCCAGACACTTCAATACAGTGACTTTCAACTTTAGATTTGATGGTTTATTTTGGCATTGAAGAAAACAGTTCTGCGTATAAAAAAGGTTTGGTATTGTGGTGTTTGAAAAGAAATCCCTTATTTAAAAAAATCTATTAAGAATAACACATTAAAACATTTTTTGTTGCTTTGATGTGAATTTTAGTGTAATTTTTTGAGACAACCTTTCTTTCAATCTATTTTGCTTCATCAATCAGAACTATATTATACACTATATAGAACTAAACTTTTTAATGTAATAGTTTATAAATATTGTATGGCGCCATTTTGAATACTTTTGGTGTTGAAATTAAAAAAGCATTGAAGAAAAAATGTTTGGTAATCGAGAAAAAAGAAAAATAAATGTGTTATTGAAAAAAATTAATTGAATAAAACTAATTTTGGTAATGAATTATTTTTAAGAATGCAGTGAAAAAAAATATTTAAAGGTTAAAAAAAGCATCGCCATCAGATAAAATTGCTGAATTTTTTTTTTGCATTGAAAACTAAAGAAAAAAAATTTTATAGAAAAAAAACAAGTAGAAGAAAAAAGTTTTTGTTTTTAAAAAATTGAAGGTCAATTAAAAGAAAATCTACAAAATTATTTTGGCATCGAATAAAAAAATGAAAAAAAAAAACTAAATTTGCAAAAATGTTTTTGTATTGTAAAAAGTGTAAAACAAAAAAAATAATTGAAAACTATATTTGAGAAAAAAATTTGGTATTCAAAGTAAAGAAAATTAAGAAAAAAATAATTTAAGAATTAAAGGTTTGGTATTGAAATATTAAATAAATTAAACCACTAAAATATTTAAAATACACAATGTTTAATCCAAATGAAGTCTTCAAAATGGCTCCATAGTGTTGGAGCCTTATGATCCTAGCTAGTTCCAGGAAGCGTCTTGTCCTCTTGAGGAGAAGCGTGGCTGGTAGCTTGTATTTATGGGTGAAGACCAAACCTCTGCAGCAGGTTTTCCTGAGAGAGCAGCGTGATGCGCAGGTCCTGGAGCGCTCAGCAGAGTTAGGTGACTCACCGAGAGCGCTCAGCATCTCAGCGGCCCACAGATCCTGCTGCAGTGGAAAGATCAGGAGATGTTTCACCGCCTAGAAACCGGCACCATGTAAACAATCACTGCCTCTGCTTCAGACATAAGAACATGCTTCCGTCTGGAGCGTGCGAGCCAGGGACGAGGCTTCCACGGACGGTTACAGGAGTAAAGCTCGGGTTTGGTAGAAGAGGGTCAATCAGGACTAGAGGGAACCGCCTCTGCAGGACGTGAGCTCCAAAACCAACTTTAATTGAGATATTTTCAATTATTTAAAGCTGACTCAAAACATGGCTGCATGAAGAACTCAGAGGCAGATAGATGTGTGTACAGAACAAAAGTTTGGACACACCTTCTCATTCAAGAAGTTTTTGGGACTGACTGAGCTTCATCTCTTAAAGCTCTCAAACTCTAACCATCTCTTCAGTGGAGCTCTCAGCTGTGTCTCCTCCTGACTTCTGCTCAACTCCACTGATGGTCCCGACTCCATTTATAAGAGAGAAACCCACGTATTAAACCTGACAGCGCTCTCCTGAGAAGAGAAGAGTTTCAGGAGACCACCTCCAGAAGATCATCGAGAGAACATCTTCTGCTCAACTCCACTGATGGTCCCGACTCCATTTATAAGAGAGAAACCCACGTATGAAACCTGACAGCGCTCTCCTGAGAAGAGAAGAGTTTCAGGAGACCACCTCCTGAAGATCATCGAGAGAACATCTTCTGCTCACCTCCACTGATGGTCCCGAATCCATTTATAAGAGAGAAACCCACGTATTAAACCTGACAGCGCTCTCCTGAGAAGAGAAGAGTTTCAGGAGACCACCTCCTGAAGATCATCGAGAGAACATCTTCTGCTCAACTCCACTGATGGTCCCGACTCCATTTATAAGAGAGAAACCCACATATGAAACCTGACAGCGCTCTCCTGAGAAGAGAAGAGTTTCAGGAGACCACCTCCTGAAGATCATCGAGAGAACATCTTCTGCTCACCTCCACTGATGGTCCCGACTCACTTTATAAGAGAGAAATCCACGTATTAAACCTGACAGTGCTCTCCTGAGAAGAGAAGAGTTTCAGGAGACCACCTCCTGAAGATCATCGAGAGAACATCTTCTGCTCAACTCCACTGATGGTCCCGACTCACTTTATAAGAGAGAAACCTACGTATGAAACCTGACAGCGCTCTCCTGAGAAGAGAAGAGTTTCAGGAGACCTCCTCCTGAAGATCATCGAGAGAACATCTTCTGCTCAACTCCACTGATGGTCCCGACTCCATTTATAAGTGAGAAACCCACGTATTAAACCTGACAGCGCTCTCCTGAGAAGAGAAGAGTTTCAGGAGACCACCTCCTGAAGATCATCGAGAGAACATCTTCTGCTCAACTCCACTGATGGTCCCGACTCACTTTATAAGAGAGAAACCTACGTATGAAACCTGACAGCGCTCTCCTGAGAAGAGAAGAGTTTCAGGAGACCTCCTCCTGAAGATCATCGAGAGAACATCTTCTGCTCAACTCCACTGATGGTCCCGACTCCATTTATAAGAGAGAAACCTACGTATGAAACCTGACAGCGCTCTCCTGAGAAGAGAAGAGTTTCAGGAGACCTCCTCCTGAAGATCATCGAGAGAACATCTTCTGCTCAACTCCACTGATGGTCCCGACTCCATTTATAAGAGAGAAACCCACGTATTAAACCTGACAGCGCTCTCCTGAGAAGAGAAGAGTTTCAGGAGACCACCTCCTGAAGATCATCGAGAGAACATCTTCTGCTCAACTCCACTGATGGTCCCGACTCCATTTATAAGAGAGAAACCTACGTATGAAACCTGACAGCGCTCTCCTGAGAAGAGAAGAGTTTCAGGAGACCTCCTCCTGAAGATCATCGAGAGAACATCTTCTGCTCAACTCCACTGATGGTCCCGACTCCATTTATAAGAGAGAAACCTACGTATGAAACCTGACAGCGCTCTCCTGAGAAGAGAAGAGTTTCAGGAGACCACCTCCTGAAGATCATCGAGAGAACACCAAAAGTGTGCGAAGCGTAATTGAAGCAAAAGATGCTGCTGTGAAGAAGCGAGAACGACGTATTTTCAGCTGTTTCACTCTTTGTTTGTTATGTTTACAATTCCTCACAGAAGACATCCTCATTGGATAGCTCAGTACGAACACCAGGGGGCAGCAGCGCCTCTGTCAGGGAGAACTCTACTTCACTCTGAAGCAGAACTGTCAACAAAAACACCTGTCCACAGGGGGCGTGTCCTGCATTACTTCCTCTTCTGATTGGAAGTTTGATTTTATTGAAGAGTTAAAGAACACGGATTTTAAAAGCAAAATTTGACCAAACAACAAACGCTCTGTGGAGAGAGAGAGAGAGAGAGAGAGAGAGAGAGAGAGAGAGAGGAGAAGGAGAGAGAGGGAGATAGAGGAGGCGAGAGAGGAGATAGTAAGGAGAGACAGAGAGAGGAGAAAGAGGGAGAGAGAGCGAGTAGGAGAGAGAGAGAGAGGGAGGGAGAAGGAGAGAGAGGAGAAAGAGAGGGAGGGAGATAGACAGAGAGAGGTAAAGAGAGAGAGCTAGTAGGAGAGAGGGAGGGGGGAGAAGGAGAGAGAGAGAGAAGAAAGAGAGGGAGGGAGTGATAGTAGGAGAGCGAGAGCGAGAGAGACAGAAGGAGGGAGGGGATGGGAGATGGCAGGAGAGATGAGGGAGGAAGAGAGAGGGAGAGAGGGTAGGAGAGAGAGAGAAGAAAGAGAGGGAGGGAGATGGTAGGAGAGAGAAGAAAGAGAGGGAGAGAAGAAAGAGAGGGAGGGGGATGGTAGGAGAGAGAGAGAGAGAGAAGAAAGAGAGGGAGGGAGATAGTAGGAGAGAGACAGAGAGAGGGAAAGAGAGAGAGCTAGTAGGAGAGAGGGAGGGAGAAGAGGAGAGAGAGAGAAGAAAGAGAGGGAGGGAGATAGTAGGAGAGAGAGAGAGAAGAAAGAGAGGGAGGGAGATAGTAGGAGAGAGAGAGAGAAGAAAGAGAGGGAGGGAGATAGTAGGAGAGAGACAGAGAGAGGGAAAGAGAGAGAGCTAGTAGGAGAGAGGGAGGGAGAAGGAGAGAGAGAGAAGAAAGAGAGGGAGGGAGATAGTAGGAGAGAGAGAGAGAAGAAAGAGAGGGAGGGAGATAGTAGGAGAGAGAGAGAGAAGAGGGGGGGGAGGGAAGAGAGGGAGGGAAGAAAGAGAGGGAGGGAGATGGTAGGAGAGAGAGAGAGAAGAAAGAGAGGGAGGGAGATGGTAGGAGAGAGAAGAAAGAGAGGGAGAGAAGAAAGAGAGGGAGGGGGATGGTAGGAGAGAGAGAGAGAGAGAAGAAAGAGAGGGAGGGAGATAGTAGGAGAGAGACAGAGAGAGGGAAAGAGAGAGAGCTAGTAGGAGAGAGGGAGGGAGAAGGAGAGAGAGAGGAGAAAAAGAGGGAGGGAGATAGTAGGAGAGAAGAAAGAGAGGGAGGGAGAGGAAGATAGTAGGAGAGAGAAGAAAGAGAGGTAGGGAGAAGAAAGAGAGGGAGGGAGAGGGAGATAGTAGGAGAGAGAGAGAAGAAAGAGAGGGAGGGAGAGGGAGATAGTAGGAGAGAGAGAGAAAGAAGAGAGAGAGGGAGATAGTAGGAGAGAGAGAGAGGAGAAAGAGAGGGAGGGAGAGGGAGATAGTAGGAAGAGAGAGAGAGAAGAAAGAGAGGGAGGGAGAGGGAGATAGTAGGAGAGAAAGAGAGAAGAAAGAGAGGGAGGGAGATAGTAGGAGAGAGAGAGAGAGAAGAAGAAAGAGAGGGAGGGAGAGGGAGATAGTAGGAGAGAGAGAGAGAAGAAAGAGAGGGAGGGAGATGGTAGGAGAGAGAGAGAAGAAAGAGAGGGAGGGAGATGGTAGGAGAGAGAGAGAGAGAAGAAAGAGAGGGAGGGAGAGGGAGATAGTAGGAGAGAAAGAGAGAAGAAAGAGAGGGAGGGAGAGGGAGATAGTAGGAGAGAAAGAGAGAAGAAAGAGAGGGAGGGAGATAGTAGGAGAGAGAGAGAGAAGAAAGAGAGGGAGGGAGATGGTAGGAGAGAGAGAAGAAAGAGAAGGAGGGAGAGGGAGATAGTGGGAGAGAGAGAGAAGAAAGAGAGGGAGGGAGATGGTAGGAGAGAAGAAAGAGAGGGAGGGAGATGGTAGGAGAGAAGAAAGAGAGGGAGGGAGAGGGAGATAGTAGGAGAGAAAGAGAGAAGAAAGAGAGGGAGGGAGATGGTAGGAGAGAGAGAGAAGAAAGAGAGGGAGGGAGAGGGAGATAGTAGGAGAGAGAGAGAGAGAGAAGAAAGAGAGGGAGGGAGATGGTAGGAGAGAAGAAAGAGAGGGAGGGAGATAGTAGGAGAGAGAGAGAAGCAGAGGTTAAAAGCGGAAGTGAATGGTGCTGTCGCTCGCTCGCGCGCGCCCGTCCGTCTCTTGCGCGCGCGCTCCCTCACGCGTCCGCTGCGCTCGGCTCAGCTCCGGTTGTTGAAGGTACGAGCGCTCACCGAAGCGAGACACAAATGAGCTCGTTTTACGGGGAGAAGGCTGCGGCGGGGCTGGCTGAGGAGCGGGGACAGGTGTACTGCCAGGATGAGCTGGAGTTTGATTATCTGTTTGAGTATGGAACCGCAGCAGGACTGCAAGGTTAGTTTCCTCCAACTTCCGGGAGAATTTCCTCCTTTAAAGCTGTGCGCGAGCGACAGAGTTTATCCACGCAACTGTTCTAAACGTGATGAGTGGTTTAATGAGGAGATTCACCCCAAACCGGACACGGAAGACAACAATTAAGTGTCCTTGAAAGCTTTATTTTATAATCAACAGCAGAGAATTACATTAATACAATTTTTGTACGAGAATATTATGAATTTTGTTATATTGTTATCTTGTGATCATGCCAAAACAACTATTGTTATCTTGTGATCATGACAAAACAACTATTGTTATCTTGTGATCATGACAAAACAGCTATTGTTATCTTGTGATCATGACAAAACAGCTATTGTTATCTTGTGATCATGCCAAAACAGCTATTGTTATCTTCTGATCATGACAAAACAACTATTGTTATCTCGTGATCGTGACAAAACAACTATTGTTATCTTGTGACCATGACAAAACAACTATTGTTATCTTGTGATCGTGAGAAAACAACTATTGTTATCTCGTGACCATGACAAAACAACTATTGTTATCTTGTGATCATGAGAAAACAACTATTGTTATCTTGTGATCATGACAAAACAACTGTTGTTATCTTGTGATCATGACAAAACAACTACTGTTATCTTGTGATCATGACAAAACAGCTACTGTTATCTTGTGATCATGACAAAACAACTATTGTTATCTTGTGATCACGACAAAACAACTATTGTTATCTTGTGATCATGACAAAACAGCTACTGTTATCTTGTGATCATGACAAAACAACTATTGTTATCTTGTGATCACGACAAAACAACTATTGTTATCTTGTGATCATGACAAAACAACTATTGTTATCTTGTGATCATGACAAAACAACTATTGTTATCTCGTGATCACGACAAAACAACTATTGTTATCTCGTGATCATGACAAAACAACTATTGTTATCTTGTGATCATGACAAAACAACTATTGTTATCTCGTGATCATGAGAAAACAACTATTGTTATCTCGTGATCATGAGAAAACAACTATTGTTATCTTGTGATCATGACAAAACAACTATTGTTATCTCGTGATCATGAGAAAACAACTATTGTTATCTCGTGATCATGAGAAAACAACTATTGTTATCTTGTGATCATGACAAAACAACTATTGTTATCTTGTGATCATGACAAAACAACTGTTGTTATCTTGTGATCATGACAAAACAATTATTGTTATCTTGTGATCATGACAAAACAGCTATTGTTATCTCGTGATCATGACAAAACAGCTATTGTTATCTTGTGATCATGACAAAAAAAACTATTGTTATCTTGTGATCGTGACCTAATTATCTTGTGTTAATGAGAAAACTAATGTTATCTTGTGATCATGACAAAACAACTATTATATTGTGATCGTGACTTAGTTATATTTTTATTACAGCAAAACAACTAATGTTATCTTGTGATCATAAAACAATTATTGTTATGGGATGTTCATGAATTAATTATCTTCTAATCATGACAAAATCACCATTATGTTGGGATCATGATTGTATTATCTCGTGATCATCACAACACAACTATTGAAATGTCGTAATCATGACTTAAGTATCCTGTGACTATGATAAAACTTGAAAAAATTGTGTTGTGATCATGACTGAGACACTTTCCATCGCCAAAAAGTGAATCTAAAAAGTTATTATACAAACTATAGATAACTCATTCTTCTGTGTAGAAATACTTTAATTTTGCCTAAATTCTAACCTGCTTTTTTCATCCCACCAGATGAGCAAAGCATCCCCTCAAACAGCTCTCCTCCCTGCTTTCCTCCAGGGGGCGCTACACCGTACAGCATCAAGCCCTTCTATGCAGACATTAACCCTGAAGGAACCTCCGCTTACGAACAGCTGGAGGACAAGGGCTACCTGGACCACATGCGACACAGCAGCCAGGCCTTGAGCCCACGTATCGAGATCACACCCTCGCGAGAGCTCTACAGCCACGCTCGCGATTCCCTCCAAAACCACGCTGCGAACACCAGCCCCAGTCCTGGGCTCACGGTTCCCGGACCGGATCCTCTGGCTTCTTACCGAGAACCTCTGTGCCTGAGTCCCGCCAGCAGCAACTCCTCCACCTCCTGGCACTCCGAGAACCTCTCGCCCTGGGCGTCACCCTGCGTCTCTCCCAGCAACAGCCAGGTGGCAGCAGAGCTCTGTCCTCGACTCCAGGGTGTCCACACCGGTTCCCCTCGCACTACGCCCTCTCCACGCCCCAGGCCAGCAGAGGAAGGGTGTGTCCGGGCGCGCTCTCCGTCTCCTCAGCCCGGATCACGCTCCACCTCTCCCCTATGCAAACGCACCTACGACATGTACACGAACCCCAGCCTGGTGCTTGAACCCCGCTCCCGGAGCCCCTCGCCTCACAAAGAGCACCACGTCAGCTATTTTGGCTCAAACAATGTCTTGAATGGATTCGGAGTTGCTTCCGTTCCTACCAAGATCGTGAAGCCTAACCAGCAGGTGTACCAGGTGTACCCGGAGCACCAGGCTGAGAGCTACCTGGTGTCCGGGGAGCAGGATCTGAAGAGCAAACCTGGAGCTGAACCCTTCTTCGTGATCCCTCCGATCTGGCCCAAGCAGCTGGTTCCTGGGTTGTGCAGGTCAGTATCCGCTCATACAGCTGAGACAAGCTCCTGCACCTTCAAGCTTTAGTGCTTAAAATGACCTTGCATTTCATCGAGCTGAAATAATGTTCACAGATCTGTTAAAGTGGGGGTGAAGGTTCTTTTTTTTTTTACTTTATACGTTCAGCTATGAAGTTTTTTCATCTCAAATTAGTGTGAAACCTAATAAAAATTAGGGCTGCACCAAATATTTGGCCGAAAATTCACCTTCAGTGGGAGTGAGTGAATATCTCCTGTTATGCCTCAATGAGATTTATACCATGGTTTAAACCGGCTAATATGGAAAGTCAGCGATGGTCTGCTTAATCAACACTTTCCTCATACAAATAAACTTGACTTTAAAATCACTAAGGTTTTATAAGGTATGGAAAGGTAACGTAAATTCCTACTTACCCTACCTAATCAATAGGTCTATATGAAGCTCCTTTGAAGCAGCTGCTAAAAATACACTATTTAAAAGCATATTGATTGATTGATTGATTGATTGTCATGCTCCACTGATTAAAGTGAAAAAGACAGAATTCATCAAAATAAACAAGCGTACATAGAGCTTCCTTGGGATCAATAAATCAAGGGTCTGCTCTCTTGATGTCACTCACAGATGTTCCCTCTCGTCCCCAGCGTCCCCGTGTCCTCCCTGCCTCCTCTGGGGTGGCCGCTGCCGAGCCGGACGGACCAGTACGAGCTCCACATCGAGGTTCAGCCTAAACCGCATCATCGAGCGCACTACGAGACCGAGGGCAGCCGCGGGGCGGTCAAAGCGGCCACTGGAGGGCACCCCATCGTCCAGGTGGGGGATAATCACCTTCCTTTTCTTTTTTAGGGCCGCAGGTTATCAAACATGCTGTTATCATTATTGAACTTCATGGGAAATATAACTGCAAGCAGTAATAGCGGGGCCAAGCTGTCAGAAAGAAAGCGCTCTTCTCGGCGCGTTTGTCAGCTGGACGAGAAAAACTTGAATTGTCATGAGACTCCCCTGATAGCAAGAAGAATTAAAACAAAGAGGCCGTTTACCATCTCTTAACCACCAGAGGGCATTATACCAAGCTTGCAACTTCAGATACTGGTCAAGAAACGAAAATAATTTGGTGGGAATAATTTTAAATAATTTTGGAGCGAAAAGCTGTGTTGTATTTGTCACTAAAAGACATGTCTCTCCAGAACAGCATAAAAGAGCAGTGAACTAAAACATACCAAGTTTGGTCTAAATATCTCAAGACGTTTCACAGATACAGCCTTTTGAGCAGTTTGGCAAGTTCACGCTCTAGTTTGTTCACATGTCATTCGCAAATTTGACGAAATTTCATAATTGCAACTCACATTGTTCAGAAGATGTTTTTTTTTTATTTCGTTAATTTTGAACGAACGGCTTAGGAGGAGTTAGGAAAAAGAGCATTTTTACTGTAATGAACAAGGTGGACAGGAAGTTAACCCAAATATGGAGATATAGGTGTCTATATTTTTGGCATGATCCAGCGAAAAAACCATGCACCAAACACGTGAGTGTCCCTCACAGCTAGCACAAGTTATTCGTTTTTCTAAATTTAATTATATCGTTCTAACTCTAGGTAGCGCCGTGCCACGTTTCTTTTTGTAGCGCCGTGCCAAGTTTTTTTTTGTAGCGCCTTGTCTTGGTGACAAACATTCATGAACAGTTTTGGGATTTTATCTCAATCGGTTTAGAAGATGGAGCATTTTTTTTCAAGATGGCTGACATACAAAATGGCCGACAAATGGACATGACCCAACTCGGCATGACGGTCCCAACGTATTGACGCCAATTTCATGCTTTCTTACTGTGCAACATGTCAGACACGGCGAAAACATTAAAGCAGTTTGTTTTCAGTAACATTTGAACAAGATTTTAAGCTCTTTTTGCATCGATTAAGTTGGTCTGAGAAGCCAAAATACTGATCTAGCTCTTAAACCAATTTTTTTTTCTAAACAAAATTCGTAAGTGCAAAAACTCCTAGACGCTTTAAGTTACGGACTTCAAACTTTTTTTTAACCTGTTCTGACCCCCTGTTTGCTATATCTCCTCATACTGGTACCACAAAAGGATTCTGGAAATTGCTAAGAATGCTGGGAATTTTTCCCATTGACTTAACATGGTGTAAAACGTTGTCGAGCTGTAGCTCAGACTGAGAATGTCGTTGATACTTCAAACTCACAACACTTAAGAAACGTATCAGTATGGGCAATGACATGCTGAGCAAGGTGCAAAAGTTTTTGACCCCAAAGCCCTGGTCAAAGGTCACCATTGACTTAACATTCTAACTAAAAAATGAATGGTAAATTCACATTCTCTCAAACACGAAACAAGCTACAGACGCAGGGGTTGGGTTTTAGGATGTGACTGACCCCTCCATAGCAACCATACTTTTTACCTTAGCAACCATTTTCAAAGTTCTATATCTCAGCTTAGGAAAAGAGTTAAGACACAGGGGTTGGTTTCTATGACTCATGTTGACAAGGGTAAAATTATAGAACGTCACTGACTTCTCCATAACAACCATACTGTTTATCATAGCAACCATTTCAAAGCTCTATATCTCAGCTTAGGAAACGAGTTAAGACAATGGGGTTGGTTTACACGACTCAGATTGATAAGGGGAACATTATAGGATCTCATTGACCTCTCCATAGCAACCGTACTGTTTATCTTAGCAACCATTTTCACAGATACATTTCTCTTGCTAATAAAATCATATGTTGTGTCTTATCTAAGCATCGGACTGTTTAACCATTTAAAACGCTTTTACATCGATTCAAACTTTAAACAGCTTAAGCTTCTCCCCACCAGTTTTTATTACTATTGACCTATCAAGTGTCACGCTTTTAAAATCTCTATTAAGTTCTGAATAGCTGGTTTTCAACATTCGTTAGCATTTTTAGAACCGGCGGTTGAGTTCTCTTGATTTTAGATGGATTTTTACTTTCAAACTAAACACCTGAAACAGTGTGAGTGTGTGAAAACACTCTACAGCAGATGGACACAGGACCCAACGTGGAAGTGATCAGCACTCTTTGAACGGACTCGTAGCCTCCTGTAGGACTAGATGCGTTTGAAGCTCTTTGCTCTTGTATTTTCTTCACTGAGCTTCTGTGCATCCTTCTGTGGAGTTTCTTCTTTGTCTCAAGCAGAGTCTGAGTGTTTAGTGCTTTTTGCTGGCGGGGCTTAGCGCTGCTCACTCAACCACTCACCCCGGCAACCGTCGTGTTAGTCGCCCCTGGAAACGGAGGTGTTTGCCCGCCTCACGAGGTCCACTCTCACACCTGAAGCTTAAAGCGACAGCATGCCGCAGGATGTTTATTGACCTAATGAATGTTAAATAAGAACTAAATGAGAGTCGCGGGTGGAGGAGCTTCTGAGAGCTGAGCAATAGGTTAATAATCTTTTCAGTTCCCGAATATTTGCTCAACATGTTCCTGAATGAAACTAGTTTGATGTCATACACGTTTGGTCAATTGTCTTTCGTGCATTTTTGTTAGATTTGACAAATACTTTTGACCTGTGCTGAATGGTTTGGTTCGTTTTTGTAAAAATACAGCACTGTTTTACACTTTTATACACTTTTCTGATGTTTTTATTTTTCATGTTTTTCTCTTGCTTTGGGTTTTCTTTGAGGAGGAGACACAGGTCGGGAGAATCAAAGAAAGCGAGGGAGAGATAGAGAAAGACAGATGAGGGGAATAAAAGAGAAATTTGTAAAGGGAGAAATAGAGGATGAGAGGGAGAGAGGAAAGAAAAAGAGATTGAGAGAGGGAGAGGGGAAGAAAGAGGAGAAGAAAAGAAATAAAGCATTGGAGGGTGAGAAAGAGAGAGAGAGAAATAAGAGAGATAGGGAAAAGGAAAGAGAGGATGAGAGGGAAAGGAAAAGAGATTGAGTGAGGGAGAGGGGAAAAACAGGAGAAGGAAATAAATAAAACATGAGATAGGAAGAGAGAGAGAAATAAGACAGATAAGGAGAAGGAAAGAAAGGAGAGGAGAGAGATAGGAGAGAGAGAGAGGAGGAGAGAGAGAGAGAGAGAAATAAGAGAGATAGGGAAAAGGAAAGAGAGGATGAGAGAGAGAGGGAAAGAAAAAGAGATCGAGAGAGGGAGAGAGAGAATCCTGATCCTCACGAGGACTTTGTGAAGCTGCTTTGAAAGCAACTGCTAAAGAAGTGCTATATAAAAACTTGATTGATTGATTGACACCTAAATCTCGATCAGCTTTGTCTCTCTAAGAGCCACTCCTTTTCTCCGAGAGAGCCAATCACGTATGCCTTAAATCTCTAAAACTCCCAACAGCTTTGACTGATTCCTTTTCCTGGTTGGACCACTCCGCTGGGAGGAGACTGGCCTGAAGAAGTGTTCAAAGGCTGAAAATAGCGAGGGCTCTTGACCTTTTATTTCTGAAATGGCCCGTGATGGAGAGAGTTCTAGATCATGGATCCTGGATCCTGAACTTAATGCCTTTCTTCAGAATGATTCATTCCAAATTAACTCTTTAGTCTTGGTTCATATTTCATAAGTTGTATGTTGGTTGAATTTAATGCATTGCTTATACACATCCATGATAATAACTAGGGACGCACCGATACCACTTTTTTGGCAAACGAGTACGAGTGCTTGCATTTCAGAACTCGCCGATACGATAGTCAAAAAAAACATGATTTACATTTACAGGTAACAGCTTTAGTCATATAATTAAAAAACAAACAAACAAACAAACAAGGGACTAGGTTGGAATTAAGACCATTTATTTCCAATGAAAAGCATGTTGTATGAAACTTACTACAGAATAAATCATTGTAAAAAAAAATATATATATAATCTTAACTCTCATAATGAAGGCCTGCTGGTGTGTGTGTTACGGCTCGTTGTGGCTGAAGCTCTGGAGGTGAGGCTCATTAGCGGCGCGGGGCTAACGCTGCTTCTGCAAACCTCCGTGGAGAAACTAAACGCAGACGAGGTTTGCAGCAGGCTGAGGAGAATTATGAGTCGTGTAGCTTCGGCAGCTCCGTGTCAGTCGTGTAGCGGCGGCTCGGGACGTCGTATCTGGACTCAGAACATTTTAGCTGCTTGATTAAATGACTCGTGTTAAATGCGCTACCTTCTGAGCCTCCTCTGGCGGAGCACAACTTGCAGTCCGCCTTTGTTTTGTCGTCTTCGTTCACTTTGAAATAGTTCCACACGCTGACGCGTCTCTCCTCGTCTTCTCCGCGCTCGGAGCTGCAGCCGGGGTGTGGGGGCGGGGCCTGTGATTAACCCCTTACACACCGCTCTAACACAGACGTCTCTCAGACGCTGGTATCGCTCCCCGGTTTCGGGGGGCTTTTAACGAGTACGAGTACTTCAGAAAATATGGTATTGAGGCTGTAACCCGATATCGGTATCGGTGCATCCCTAATAATAAATGTTTGAACCTTTTTCAGTCATTATTCTTCTACTAAAACACTTTTAAGGTTAATAAGAATATTAACATCAAGTGTGCGCAAAATTAAAGGTAAACGAGTGGGTTAACACTTAATATTATCATTAATAATTAACGTTCTAATTTCTTTGGTTATAACCAAGAAGAATGTTAAAGATAAAACCTATATAAATCAATTACGGAGTCAGAATTTATGTGAATTATTAAAAATCTTTAACACTGTTTCAAAGACAGAACACATGAGCCTTCAGTCCCGACCGGTATCCGTTTTTGGGCCAAGCACCCTACAAAAAGGTTCCGTGAATACATGTTCATGTTTAAATAGTTTATAACGGAAAAATAAACATGTCCAGCCTTCTAGACTAGATGCATGGATTTTCACCTCTGCGAGCGCCGTGCGAGGAGAAGCTCTAACTAATAACTAATAAATATCAATCGGTCCTTCTGCAGGACTCACCAGGAGCTTCTGAACCTCGCAGGAGTTTCAGCTGCACATCTCTCTGCATGCTGTGGTTTCTGCAGGCTTCCTTCCGATCCAGACGTGCTTCTGAGAGCTCTTAAACATGCCGCGTGTCTTCTCTGTTTTCAATAACTCACAAGAGAAGTGTTCAGGTTCAGAAGTTTTCACAGTTTTCACTCACACGGAGTTGAATTGGAGAGATACGCTCCCCTGTAGCTACTAAATGAGCACAAGCCGTTGAACACAGGGTTTCTGGAAAGTCAAACATTTTAAAGACCAAATTTTAGGCCTTAAAAAGTCTTACATTCATCGTTCTATGTTTTTCCCAGCTCTTATTTTTCTGATGTTCAATTAAAACTCATCCAATATGTGTTTTTGTTGTTGGTTGAGGTTGCCAGCGATTGAGAAAAGGCTTCTTAATTCTACAAAAAAAGTAAAATGACAGAAAATTTCATAAATGCTCAAAATCATAAAAGTTAGGGTTGGCAGATTTTGAGAAAATGTGCATGAACATTCTTTAATGCTTAAAATATTAAAAGTGATGGTTAGCGTTGCCAGATATTGAGAAAATGTGCATGGAGACTCATAAATTATCAAAATGTTTTTAAAGGGATTTAGGGTTGCCAGATAATGACATACGACTTTATTAAAAAATATTGACATAAAAAAATGTAAATGTGATTGTAAAGGTTGCCAGAGATTGGGAAAAATGTAAATGTGATTGTAAAGGTTGCCAGAGATTGGGAAAATCCTCATACATGTTACACATGTTGAAGAGTTTGAGAAAACCTTTGTAAAAGCTCAAAAACATAAAAGCGCTGGTTCGGTTATTATACAAAAACTTTTGAATGTGTTTTTGATGTTGTACCAGGTCTTATATGAAACCCTCTGAACAAAACAGTAAGCTAATCCAGCGAATCTCCTCTGTGAAGATGGAAGGCAGCGTGATAAAGACAGCTTTGTTGTGTTCTGTATCACCTACATCTACGACGCGTACATCTTTTGCATATGGAAATATGGCAAACTTTCCTCTCTGCGATGCAGCTTTTGAGAGCTCTGGATTAACGTTTAGTACAAGGATTTGAACAGCAAATATTTATCTTTTTTGTAGCATATACTTTTTTATGCATGATAAAATGCACTTCTTATTTACAGTTCACCTTCAAAATATTGAATGTTTCTCATCTGTTAATTTCAGCATGTTTTAAATTAAACGCTAATCTATATGTTTGAATTGTGCTATTATTTTCTAGCGACAGCTTGGCTAGCCTAGCATTGAATTGTGGTTTCGCTACTCATTTATTTCAAAATCACTTAGACAAAATAATTTAGGCCATTAAACTCTTACTGACACATGCTAAACTTATTAATAAAGGAGTTCCAGGGAACTTATTTTGAGAAAGCTTTGTCTCTTAGCAGCGCTTATCAAGACGCTAGCTTGGTGATACTGGTTTATTATGATCACGTTTGCATGAATTTAAATTGTATTACAATGTTTCTCGCTAGCATGAGTTGCGCCAAGCTAGCAGCTTTCCCGCATGTTGCTGACATGAACTAGCATGTTTCAAAAACAGCTCATTAGCACACATCATGTTGTAAATATGTTAACATGAAGGCTATCTACATTTCTGTCATGAAATAGCAACTTGAATTGATCAGTATAGCACAACGATACAAGGTTTTAACATTCACTTTTATTTACTTGCATGTGTTAGCACAATTTAGCATCTCGTTAATCTACTGCTAATATAAAATTAGCAACTTACTAAGATGAGTAGCCACATTTGAAGGATCTATTACTAATAATTATCATAATTTCGTCTTGCGTTGGCACTAAAATTGGGTATTGCTACAGTTATCTATGTTATTACCATATTAGCATGCTGCTAGCATGTCCCTCGCAGTGTTCATTAGAATGTTTAGCTTGCAGTAATAGTGCTAGCAAGGTTAGCACCTTGTTAGATCACAATAGTATAAATATAAACTCATACAAGCACATAGCTTTGCTAGTATGAGTCACTAGAGCTAAACTCTATCTGTAAGGGTTAAGCCTGAAATGTTTGCATTTTAAGTGGTTGCTAAGGTCCACTGTTTGGTTGCTATGGGCAGTTCGGCTTCAGCTCTACTTTTATGCTTCTGCCAAGGTCACAGTAGTCCAAATTAAACCTTTTTCCAAACTATTGGCCAAAAGGCAAGAAATTATTGCACCATCTCCTTTTTGTAGCAGCTTTTGTGCTAATAAATAAAGATTATATACTATATATATACTTACCAAAACCAGATCATGAATTGTTTAAGGAGACTAAATTGCAATATTGAATAACAACACCTCTCAGTTTAAATATTACTGGTATTTTTTATTTACTAGATTAATTTTTTCATGAAAGCAAATGTATTTTTGCTTTTTTTTCATTCACATGACACTATAGCTATCTGTGTAGGAATCAGCGAAGCTAAAAAGCAGATCTACGCTTGTGTTTTGTATTTATTGTATGAGCAGTTACGTGGATACAGAGGGAAAGAGCCGCTGGGCCTGCAGATCTTCATTGGCACCGCAGACGAGCGGATCCTGAAACCACACGCTTTCTATCAGGTCCATCGCATCACCGGCAAAACCGTGACCACCAGCAGCTACGAGAAGATCATTAACAGCACCAAAGTCCTGGAGATTCCTCTGGAGCCAACGAATCACATGAAAGCCATGTAAGAATTCTTGAAGAAGAAGAAGTAGAAAAATCTTGATGTTATCACAGAAATGCATTTTTACTTAATTTTTAGCTCACTCTATTGCAAATCAATAGCTATACTTTTATTTCAAGAGTCAAAATTAATAGCTGCAACACCTGGAGATAAAGAGTATAGCTAATTTCCTAAAAAATAGAATGTTATTAAATCATTTAAATCAGTCTGAAACACGTTTTACTGCTCGTCAGAATCGATTGTGCCGGGATCCTCAAGCTGCGTAACGCAGACATCGAGCTACGGAAAGGAGAGACGGACATCGGCCGGAAGAACACCCGCGTTCGCCTGGTCTTCCGTGTTCATATTCCCCAACAAGGAGGCCAGCACGTGTCCCTGCAAGTCGCTTCACATCCCGTCGAATGCTGTAAGTACCTTTATTTCTATAGTTTGAAGCCGTGTAAAATATCAGGGTTCAAGCGGCTGAAAGCGGCAGTTTTTGACCCTTTGAAAGTGGTTCCAGAAGCATTTACATGCGTCTTTGCAGCCCAGAGATCCGCCCATGAGCTGCCCATGGTCGAGAAGCAGGACATGGACGCTTGCTCGGTTCTCGGAGGCCAGCAGATGATTCTCACCGGGCAGAACTTCAGCGCCGACTCAAAGGTGATCTTCATGGAGAAGACTCACGGTAAGAGCTGTTTCCTGCTGCCTGCAAACGCTCCCACTGCTGCTTTTCACTCCTTTTTACCTGTAAAAAAGTATTATGCATTATGTTTCCACACTCGACAGGAAGTCAGTTATTTTGGCATCTCCCAACTCCATCAGTATCATCATAAAGAATATAGCATGTTAAATAGCAGAGCTTTTTTGGCTATGATAAAGGGGTGTGGCTGTGGCGGTCGATTAATGTCCAAGTTTCAATTTTAAACATGGAGTTGTTATAGCTCGGGCATGCAATGTCCGATCGGACTCAAACTGATCTCATTCTCATCATAGTCCAAACCAGAACATGTTCGTATGACAACGCACGTCACCAGCCATACCGCCATCTAGTGGTGGGCATTTACAATATGTTTTTTTGTTACACTGCCTCTATTTAAGGCAGTGTATGACCAACACAAATACAATCCGTCACACGTGACTTGGACCACCAAAGTCCTAGAAAAAAGTCTATTGGGTCGAGTTTCGAAACTGGACAGGAAGTATATTTTCTATCCCAAATATTGGCCAAAAATCACCTAGAGATTTTAATTTAGTTTTATTTTTTTAACCTTTAAATGATGGATTTTGCAGTACCGTGGATGCCGTCACACATTCAAGAATTCAGCTTGATGTTTCGCTTGCGCACGCTCAATTTATTTGATGTTTAGACGGGAGATGCGTGACGCGAGCAATCGCTCCGAGAGCAGAGGAGGAAACGTTAGTCAGGTAGAGATTGTATCAGCGCTGCTCTGAAAAAGCCCACCAGCCAAAACAAACTTAGTTGCTAAAAGCCGCCCGGAACAGCAGAAAAAGTTGCTAGATTTGTCTCTATTCGCTGGTTAAGAAAAAACGTCGTTAGACGGTCTGAACAGTTTCTAAATGCAGTGACAAAGTTGCTAAAATGGCATCACTTGACGAGCGCTGAGACCGTATTGCTGCATGCTCCTCTACTCGGGTACTTACGGTAATCCCGAACACTGCTGTTTGAGAGAAAGGATGCGCGATTTTGTCTCAGTTTCTCTTAAATTCATTTAAAAAGACAATACACCGTTTTATGTACGTACAAGACGTTTAAATCTTTGCTTAAGTTTTATAAAATTAAGTATAGAACTAAGTATTATAAAGATGGCACTTATTTCTGTAAACGTTTTGTATGCAATTGTTTTTTTTTTTTTTTGGTCCACATTGAAATTAAATCATGAATTGAAAGTGATGTCATGGGCTAGTTATTTATTAATTTAAAATAAGTTATCCATAATATTCTTAAAAATTTTTTTTCGATAGATAGCATACCCTTATAGATGCCCACCCCTAGTTTAATAGTGTTGCACATTTGCACCTTCTGAATTAAACAGTGGCAAAACAGTTTGCAGTTCTCTGTGTAATCTCTCATGTTTAGGTTAAAATGCAAATTTTGTCTTTAATGTTATTAAGGTCTACTAAAATGTGACATGCAGTTTTTCACGTCATATCGCGTTATAATACCGATAGCGTCTGGACAGTGGAAAATACGGTGATATTTATTTTAACCCCTAATGGTCTCTTTATCTCCGTAACAAATGGTTCTTTGTAAGCTGGCTCTCTCTGCTTGTTGCTATGGCTTTTTATAACAAAGAAGCTTTGGATCAAACTCCAAACAAACAAAGCAGCAGCGAGAGCGGTTCTGGCTCTGGTTGTGGAAAGCCCTCTCTGCTGCGCCTCGTTGCAGCCGCTGAGGGGTTCCACACGTCCTCCTGCTCCACTGACTCGCCGGGTTACAGATCAATGTGCTGCAGGGTTATTCCTGTCTCTGTGGGGTTTCGTGTTGAGATCAGGACTAAGGGGAAGTGTTTCTTGCATGCTGGGTTTAGCTTTAGAGGGAGTTTTCTGAGATTTGAGGGGAAATGTGATGATTCGATTTACGATTATAACTGTGGACGTACAGTGGAAAAGAAACTCTCATGTGGCAGAGGCAGTATTTATGTTAGTTAGATTTTTTTTTTAGATAGGAAAAATTAATTCATACTCAGGACTAGAGCGTAAATTGTTTTAAATGTTTTTAAAAGTTGTTTTAAATTTGTTTTGTTATTCAATGGAAATGTTGAACTATTATTCTCGAAAATATATTTCTTCTATGTTTTTAATGCCAAAATACTTTTCTTTCAATAAATGCTTTTTAATGGCAATTCGTTTTTAAAGGCTTTTTTTTGCTGTTTAATTTATTTCAGTGATGAAACATTTTTCCTTAAATAATTCTATTCATTTATTATTATTATTATTATTATTTCTCCTTTTTATTTTATTTTTTCAATGTCAAAACTAATTTTCTTGTCTTAAATAATTGTTTTCATTGCCATTTATTTTTCAATGTCAAAACGACCTTCCTTTAAAATATTTTTTTCTATGCCAAAACTTTTTTAAATGGCAAATTACATTTTAAAAGATGTTTAAATAAAGTTTTTTTCCTATTTGTTTTCTTCTTCAATGGAAACAATTCTTCAATTTATTATTAAACCAAAACACTTTCCTTAAAATATTTTTTTCAAAGGAAAAATTTAAAAAAAATTCGAATAGGTTTTTTTTTTTTCAAAGCCAATTATTTCTTTTTCAATGCCAAAATAAATTCTCAATTTTGGACCCATACTGAGCCACATTAGTATCATCCATTAGTCCTTAGCCCTAGGCTCAACTGTCTTCATCCATCCATCTTCCATCTGAACGTTTCTCATCTCTGATCAAAGCAGAACTGAGCCTTAAATAACTCCAGCAGTGAGGAAGCAGCAGCACGCTCCCGGGTCACCAGGTCTCAAACCAGGCCTTCCTCTGGGCTTCTACACTCCACCAAAGCCCAGGGTCCTCATTAGATCAAACTCTCAATCTGTTTTTCTGAATCAAGTTTTCCTGCTGGCTTAAGAACCCTGTTTGCTAACGTAACGTGTGAGTTTCCTCTCTCCTTCCAGATGGACAGCAGTTCTGGGAGCAGGAGTCCACCATAGACAAAGACAAAAGCCAATCGGTGAGCCGCTGGTATTCGAGCCTCCTCCTCGTTTCTCGGATGGTGAAATAAAGCTTCCTTTCTTTCACAGAGCATGCTGTTCATCGAGGTTCCTCCGTATCGCGATCCGTCCATTTACCGTCCTGCCAAAGTCAACTTCTACGTGATTAACGGAAAACGGAAGCGCAGCCAGCCTCAGCATTTCACATACACTCCTTTAGCAGGTACATCTCGCTCGCTGCCCTCGCTGTCATTTTCTTTTGTTTTAAAAATCATATGTTGCTTTCATATGTGGAGCTGTTTTAATTGCCTTCTTACTGTTCTCTGTGGAAATTGAAGCATTGCTGGCTACACAAATGACACACACATTTACGTTTACTTTTAGGTATTTGGCAGACGCTTTTGTCCGAAGCGACTTAGAGACAATATGAGATTTGTTACACAGTCAGCTGGCTCACAATAGAAGTTGTATTCACTGGTCAACAAAACCATAGCAGGAAGAAAATATAGAGAAGAGGAAAAACTTTTTTTTTTAAATTATTTATAGTAGGTGTTCCCTGAAGAGAAGAGTTTTCAGTTGCTTCTTGAAAGCTGTTCGTGTTGTTTTGTGTTCGTGTTAGACTCTGACGGTGTAACAGATCTCATATTGTCTCTCCCCTAATGTAAGTCGCTTTGGACAAAAGCGTCTGCCAAATGCATAAATGTAAATGTTTCGATACGGTTGTATTTTGCTCCTCCTTATTATTTCAGGTTTATTTCAGGTTTTGCAGCTTTTTATCTACACAAGAGCTCTCCTTTGTCTTTTAAGAGCGAGTTGGTGATCTGGAAAAAGTGAATCTTTCAGTCTGCTCCTAATTTGAATAAAGTTAGAGCACTTGTTGATCAAACAAGTGGATTTAGGAATATCTGGGTTAAGAAATAGATTCCGTGTACCAAGTTTGGGTCGCCTATGTCTTTGACTGCTGCCTATATCACAATGCACCCTGGCCCCATGGCTCTCTGATGGTTAGTGGGTCCAAAGGAAGGTGACCCCACGTTGGCTGAGCCCGGCCGGTGCCTGTGGATGAAGACCCGGTCACCAGGGACTTGCTTGCGGGCTCCTATCGCAGATCTGTTTCCCTCATGGAGGTTTTGAGTATGAGGTTAGATTGATGTGAAGCTAAAACCATTCAAAACTGTTCGTTTGGTGTTCATCGTTCAATTTCACCAGAGTGCTGGTCTACACCAGAAGCTCTGCGGTTCAGCAATTCATCAGATTTTCCTACCATGTCTCTAAATGATCATTACAACAAGTTTTTTTTTTTTAAATTAAGCCTGTCATGAAACATTCCTACCTCACATTAAACATTGAGTTGCGAAGAGTTTTTTTTGTCTGGTTTCATCCGCCCGTCTTTGTCCGCCTATGCGGGGCTGGGTCATGGAAGCAGCAGTCTAAGCAAATTTCCCAAGGCTCCTCTCGAATGTCGAGTAGCAGCAGCTCTACTCCAAGCTCCTCCCGAGTAACGGAGCTCATCCTATCTCTAAGGGAGCTCCCTATCACCCTGCGGAGGAAGCTCATTTCGTCACTTGTATCCAAGTCTTTATTCTTTTTGGTCATGACCGTAGGTTGTTTTGTCTGGATTTTAATATAAAATGTGAGCTCTGATCTCAGACAAACTCTTGTTTGAAACTCTTCTCAGTTCCATTGATCAAGACCGAGCCGGTGGATGAATACGAATCTGGACAGATGGGTTACTCCATGGCGCAGAAACTGGGGCTGTGTCCACAGCAGTACTGCAGCCCTCGTGGGGTCATCACGCCCGACTCCACCCTGGCACCTGGTCTGGTCCCGTGCCAGCAGCCCCGCCTGGGTGTCTCCCCACCTGACCTCCGATTTCAACAGCAAAGCCCTGCAATAATATACCCCCGTTCTGCTAAAGGCTTGTCAAGCACCCCTATCTACTCTCAAACGATGATCCCAGACTCCCATCGCTCTGTTCTGGTCCACACCGGCTCCCCAGCCCAGCACTCTCATCCATCAATCATCCAGTTCTCTCCAACCAACCACCCACCGGAGCATCAGCATGTCATCTATTGTGAGGGCTATGGTTCTCCAGCCTCAGGGGCGAGCCGGTTCCCAGCGCAGCACCCCCAGAGTTACCCCACGGTCATCCAGCAGCAGCCGTTCCCAGCCAAGGACAGGTCCCCGCCGGTCCAGACGGAGCCACAGAGGTGTTCCTCTGGAGAAGAACCGAGGAGCAGCGCTCCTGCACGGGTGACGGTCAAGCAGGAGAACCTCGATCAGGCGTACCTCGATGATGGTGAGTCGGAGATGGATTTTTACAATTGCTGTCTGAAATTCTTGTGTATGGATTTATAGAACTAGACCATTATAACTTTGAATTTAGTAGACGTAGATCTCAAATCAAGAGCTTGGTCACTTCAGCTGCTTTCCCACTAACGCAGCTGTTTGAACTTGTGGTTCCTCTCGTACTGAGCAGGATTACTATTGCAACAACGAGGCATCAGTAGGGTAAAACTAACCTGTCTCACGGCGGTCTAATCCCAGCTCACGGTCCCTGTTAGTGGGTGAACAATCCAACGCTTGGTGAATTCTGTGATTCACAAGCTGGAAAAGCAGCTTGGTGAGACAGGTCAAGGTGTTTTGAAGAGCACATTTTCATATCCATTGTGAATTCAAAGTGCTTTACAGAAAAATAAAAACAGATCAGAGATAAAAACAGAAAAAAGCAATGGATAAGACATTAAAAGCTTTACATTTATTAGAAAAAGAGGAAAACAGATGTTTAAGCCAACATTCTGTTCGGAAAGCAGTCCTCAGTCAGTAAAATCTTATTTAAATAGTTGGGTTTTATCTGGATTTAAATCTCTTCTGGAAGCTGGTTCCAGCTGTGAGCAGCATAGTAACTGAAAGCAGACTCAACCCGTTTGGAACTCATAGTAATTCTAACCCAGTGATCTGAGTGCTCTGATTGGTTTTAATACAATCAGCAGATCTGTTAGGGCTTCCCAGCTGAAAGCGGGCCTCATCAAGGTTTCTTCTGATATTATCCCGTGTGTTAAAGCTACAGCAAAAAATATTTGGAGTCTCTGATATCCCACAATGCCTTGCATGCGAAAACCCCAGTTTATCGCCCCCGTGTGGCAGATCGTGTCATTGTTGTCCCTTGAGTACCATCTAGGCCAGGGGTGTCAAACTCATTTTCACCGAGGGCTACATTAGCATAATGGCTGTCCTCAAAGGGCCAGATGTAACTTATAAATGTAAAACAATGTAATCGAATGTAATGTTAAATAAATGTAACTACACCTTAATGTTAAATAACTCATTATTTATAACTTATTCAAGTGACAATTCAGTTGCAAAGAAACAATTGTATGCTTGTTGTTCTAATATAAATCATTTTGATATTTGTCAGCTTATGAAAACCCACATAACTCCAATAATGAAGGATCAAACTGTCCAAGTGAATAAAGAAAAATAGCATAAAACTGAACTGCAAAGAACATGTGACACATGTGGCATTTTACAAAAACAAAAAAAACAAAAAAAAAACTCACAGACTGAAGACATAGCATATCGATCATCATCTTTTCTCATCAGGCTCAAGAAACCGATCACAGATAAACTATTAGCTGTGACCATTTCAAATCTTGAGATTGATTTTAGCGTGAGAAATCAGAGGTGTGGCGCGAGAGATCACTCAAACGCGTGAGTCTTACGTTCAATGTGTGAGAGTTAGCAGCTCTGCAGTTTCACTCGAGAGTATGGATCCGGAAACACCTCTGCGGCTACCGAAGACCAAAGGCATTGTGGGAAATGTAGTTTTCTTTTAGTTTTCGTTTTTTTATTTTTAGACACTCAAAACTTTTAAGCTCTCGTGGGCCACATTAGATTAGACTAAATGGCGGGCCACGAGTTAGACACATGTGATCTAGGGGAAAGGGGCGTCACTGCATGAACCTTAACAGCAGAGGTGTGAAGCTAACAAAAGTCCCCCTGCAGAGAAAAGTCCCCCTGCAGGTTTTCACCAATTCATTTGAGTATCAGTTTTAATTTGATGATACGACTGTCTAAACATAACATTTTAACACTCCCAATCCACCAACAAGAGATGGATCTCCATTTCCATATAACTGACATATGGCTGTAAAAGAATAATATTTCACAAATAAACACCTGTTATTGCACTTTTGTGTTATGCTAACATTTTTAGCATAAGTTTATGGCGTTTTACATTCAAATCATTAGCTTCTTGGCTAGAGTTACTTTTTACTGTTTCATTTAATCATTCACATTCTGATTGTCTGATTTAATGGATTCCACAATCCTTCTAGGCAGCGGGGGCGATCCGATAGGAACACTGAGGCACTCTAATAAAGTAGAGCCATGAGGACATGAGGTCATAACAATAATAACTTGAATTTGATGATCTGCTTTGTTTTAACGTAGCATCAAAAATGATTGACCTTTGACAGCCAAATTACCTTCTGGCTGAAAGATTTCACTTGCGCAAGGAATTAATGGAGATTGCGGGGTTATTTTCTCTTATGCTTCATTTTCTGACAAGGCTGGCCTCCTTTAAAAACAAGGAAAAGAAAGCCAACTAACTTCAGAACATTGTTGACAATTTGACGGTGTTATGATTCACAAAAACTGTGCTCATAGCAACCCATTGTTGAGCAGTGGAGGTGAATCTGGGAAAGCCTTTGTTTGTTATACTTGGCCCGGGCTTCCTCTTGACCACAGTTTCTTCGAGGGGCACTCGTGAAAGGATTTCTGAGCTCTTGGTGGTTTGAAGAGCTTGAGCAGTTTGATTGGAAGAAGATAGAGGTGGCTGGGAGCTGCAGGAAAGGGAAAGGGCCTGGCTGGATGGAAAAAGCTGGACAAGATCGACCCAACAGGGGCGAAGATGGATGAATAGGGTTTCCCAAAGTAAGGAGCAGCACCACTGCAACGGCAGACGCTTCAACACAAGGAGATCCTCGGGAGCCGAACGCTTTGATGTTTTAACTTTCAGGAGTTCTGAGAACAATCTAAAGCATGATTCTGAGCCACATAGAACGAGTGTGAATGAGGCAATAGTCAAAATGAACCCAGATTTACAATATATTTAAAATTATATTTTAAAGTTTTAAATGCAAACTTATTGTTGCCTTGAGAAAGATATTTTTTTCATGGGAAAAGCTATAAGATGTTTAAAGTTTCAAGAAGTGTAAAAACAGTTTGACACTTAAGGAAGACATAACTCAATTTTATTAGCATGAGATATAGATTTTTGAAAATGGTTTCTAGGGTAACGATCTGGTTGCTATGGAGGGGTTGGTAACATCATAAAATGTTCCCCTTATCAATATGAGTGATATAAACCAACCCCCATGCCTTCACTATTTTCCTAAGCTGAGATATATATCTGTAAAATGGTTGCTAAGGCAAAAAGTCTGGTTGCTATGCAGGGGTTGGTAGTGAAAAGTACCATAAACCAGCCTCTGTGTCACTAGCTTGTTTCCTGTTGGAAATATTATGGGATCTACCACCCATTCCTTTTCAATGGCCATTATAGTGTTGACTTTGACCGCTCTAGATCCTAGGCTTCAAATAATCTTGTACATTAATTGTAAAAGTGTATTTGCGCAGACTGACTAGTTCCTAAAGCGTTGTGAGTTTGAAGTGTAAATGAGATTCTCGGTTTGAGCTACAGCTTGAGAAAGTTTGACCGCACGTTAAGTCAAATGAAAAATTTCCCAGCATTCTTAATGATTTCCCAGAAACCTTTAATAGCACGAATATGAGAAGATATAGCAAGACCAGTTTGAAAAGGTTTGAAGTTAGTAGCCTCAATCTTTTAGGAGGAGTATCAGTCAGAAATTTTGATCAGAAGAATAATAGTTCTTATTTGAATATTATATATTATATATAAATAATATAAATTAAAAATTTATAAAAATGCAAACTAAGCAAATAGTTTCTTCTCTCCCAGTTTGGTCTTGTTAGAAAGGTTTTGGTAGGAAATCTACTCCAAATGCTAGTCCTTGAAGCACAATAGCGACAGCAGAAGGTTTTTTTTTATTTTTCAGGTGCTGTCAGGCAAACTGTTCGTGGCTGGATCTTGAGTTTGTATGTTCTTTATGCTGGTGAGGTGATTAGCACCTCCCTCAGTCAGCGAGGCTCCTAGGGGCCTCACGGAGGAACTCCTATCTATTCTACCTGATCCTCACGAGGACTTTGTGAAGCTGCTTTGAAAGCAACTGCTAAAGGAGCGCTAGATAAAAACTTGATTGATTGATTGATTGATTGATCTCTGTGTTGCTTCTGCTCGGTGTCTTGGTGGTTCACCTCTGAGATCTCACCATTTGATGTCCTCAGAGACCTTTTCTCTCAGCTCTAGTGAAACGACTGCGACAGATGTGTGTCGCTGAACTTTGATGGTGACCTCTGAAGGGGGAATCAGAGGTGCGGTGGTTAGCCTTGCGTAGAGAAACTGTAGCTTCACTGTTTCGTTCTGCTACAGCTTGAGCAGCGTTTCAGAGTTGAGAAGTCTCCAGAACAAACTTTTCTTTGGAGAGTTTGATTGGGAGCACAGCTTCGTTTCTGGTTACTGATCAACAGCTGAGGTGGATGTGAGTACAGCATTGAACAGCGTCTCTCTCTCTCTCTCTCCTCCTTCCCACACCCTTTCGTTTTCTCTCTCTCTCTCTCTCCCTCCCTTGCTCTCTCTCACACATATGAACGCACACACTTTTTCTCCACTCTCTCTTCTTCTCTCTCTCTCTATCGGTCTCTGTCCCACACCTCTTTCTCTCTCTCTCCTTCCCACACCGTTTCTTTTTCTCTTTCTACCTCCCTCACTCTCTTTCTCACACATTCAAACGCACACTCTCTCTCTCTCTCACTATCTGTCTCTCTCTCTATCTGTCTCTCTCTCTCCTTCTCACACCCTTTCTTTTTTTCTCTCTCCCTTTCTCACTCTCTTTCTCACACATATGAACGCAAACACTCTTGCTCTCCCTCTCCCTGTCTCTGTCCCACACCCTTTCTCTCTCTCTTCTTCCCCATCTCTCCCCTCTCATCTAATTCTCTCTCTCCCTCTCTGCCCCTGTCTTTTTCTCCTTTCTCTCACTCACTCTCTCTCTCTCTCCCTCCTCCCCTACCCTTTCTTATTCTCTTTCCCCAGGTATCCCCTCCCATCTCTCTCCTTCTGTCTCACTCTTTCCCTCTGTTTTCCACTCTCCAACAAACTCTCTCTCTCTCTCTCTCTCTCTCTCTCTTTCCTGCCCTCACTCTCTGAAACTCACTCTCTCTCTCTCTCTCTCTCTCTCTCTCTCTCTCTTTTTCCTGCCCTCACTCTCTGAAACTCACTCTCTCTCTCTCTCTCTCTTTCTCTTTGACTCCTGGCTTTTACACCCAAATGATTATTTCATTAGAGTCCCACACTCTTTTGCACTCTCCCTTTCCATACCCCTCTCTCTCTCCTCTATTCTCTCTCTCTTTCTCTAGATCTCTCCCATCTTCTCTCTCTCTCTCTCTCTCTCTCTCTCTCTCTCTCTCTCTCTCTCTCTCTCTCTCTCTCTCTCTCTCTCCCTCTCTCTCTCTCTCTCTCTCTCAGTACTGGCTGTAGGAGTAATGCAGATAGATCACGTCAGCCGTTGGTTCTGGATCACTGGTTTGGACGGTGCGAGAGGACTTTTTGGCTGCGAAAACAGTGTCTTCATTAAATGCTTTAGCTGCGAGAGTGGCTTTATTAAACGCAAATCTTCGAATCTACATAGTTTGGATTCTGGCTTGGCTCTTTCGTCACGGTTTTAGAGGGCACACCTTCAGGCCTGCAGTGCTCCTTCTGGACTTCTCCATGGCTTTATTATCCTGTGTGCTGAGGCCTGGACGTGGTGCACGCATCCATGTAACAGATCGGTTTCTTCTCATTTGCACCACTAGATATATTTTGATCCTTTCTAGAAGGTGTTTTTGTAGTTGAAAATAATTATTAAAATAGGATACTTCTGTTGACCCTAAAGAGCTCATATCAAATGGGGTTTACTCCTTTGTTTTTGGAAGATAGGTCAAACAGAAAACCTTGATGTTTTTTCCATCTTGAGAGAAGAATTTGAAGTGAAGCTCATTGAGATACGATGAGTTTGATCGGAGGGTTAGCAGAGCGTAGCATAAACACGAGCCATAATCACTGCAATTTTTTGAAAAAAAAAAAAAGTTTTTTTTCAACCCATTCCAGTTGCAAACATTAAAAATAAATGAAGCTTTAAGGCAACTTTTGATAAACGTGAAAGAGAACATCGTCCTGCTATCCTGACGGACATGCGCTCCACACAGAGGGGGAGAATGCAGGTGAGTAGCTTCACTTTTAAACAACCTCAAAGTAACGTTTTGCGATTTACCTGCGCAGGAACAGTGCCAACAGACTCGTAAATGTAGTATTTTAACTGCGATTACTCAAATTTCTCCTGTTTAAAATTAAACTGAACATGAGATTGGACTGAGGAGCAGAGCACTAGCGCTCCCTGGACTGCTGTAGCATTACTGCGTTATCAAACACGATCAAACTCATTATCGCTGCTCCAGCGTCTAGAGGGAGGGACCTGTGATTCCATTGGACTAGCCCAGTGTCCTTAAAGAAAAAAAATCAATGGGTCAGGATTAGGCGTCACGGTGGTGCAGTGGGTAGCACGGTCGTCTCACAGCAAGAAGGTCGCTGGTTCGAGCCTCGGCTGGGTCAGTGTGGAGTTCTCATGTTCTCCTCGTGATCGCGTGGGTTTACTCCGGGTGCTCCGGTTTCCTCCACGAGTCCAGAGACATGCGGAATAAGAGAATTGAGTAAGAACAATTGCCCATAGTGTTAAAGAGTGAATGAGTGTGTGTGAATGTTTCCCAGCGATGGGTTGCGGCTGGAAGGGCATCCGCCGCGTAAAACATATGCTAGAGGGTTAGCGGTTCATTCCGCTGTGGAGACCCCGAAAGGGAAGAAAGCAGACATGAAGATGAAGTGAAGTGAAAAAGGGTCAGGATTAATGTCTCAGATACGCACGGCCAATAATGTTTTGTTTGGCATCCACACACACAGTAAGGACAGCATCACGTACCACCAACAGTTTCCAAGTACCGCCAGTGGTATGTGTACCACTGCATTCAAATATCTATAATAATCATTCATTTATTTAAAAATAATTGAAAAACAAATAAAGAGCAGGTTTCCATTAGGACGCTATGTTTAATTTTTCACAAAATGTCCTCTGCTCATCCCACGCTATATTTAACAGGTAAGGCAAATGTTTTATTTTTACTTACAACGCTGTGTTTGAGGTGTAGAGATTTGTAGATTATTTCCAAATTTATCTCAGGAATCACCAAATACGCTCCCAGGTCCGATCCCCTGCATATTTTAGTTTTAACTCTCTCCAGCACGCATGCTACTCTAGCTTCAGACGAGCCAAGAGGACCTTCATTAGTGCAACAGGTGTGCTTCATGAACGCTTCACCAAACATGTTTTACAAGAACACAATCAACAACACAGCTTTGCTTTGAGAATGTTAGGATTATGATCCACATTTGAACACAAACAGAAATGCACGAAATACACGTTTTACAAGTGTTGAAATTAGAACAATCGAAGTTGAACATAATTAGGAAAATAAAGCATGATTCGTATTAGAAAAGAAACAGGGCATTGATTTTTCAAAATGAAAAGAAATTAAGATTAGAAGATTGAAGGAGGTGAAAAATGGTCCACAAAACGAATGGTCCTCAGAGTTTTGAGAGGCCCTTTTATGGAGACCCCTATCTTTTCCAGTTTGAGAAAACGACGGGTCTCTTTAATCCAGTGAGGATAGCATGGTGTTATTGGTGACTTCCATTAGGATTAACGGTCTAAGCAGAAAGGAAGCAGATGCGAGAGCGTCCTTTTTGCCAGTAGAGAGTGTCCCAGAAGAGAAAATACCAAATTAAGCTTTTTTTTAAGAGTTTGGTTCAAAGCGTTCTCATATTAGAGCTGATTTTTTAAAGATCCCTGTCCAAAACTTTTGCAATGAAGGGCAGAGCCCGTGGAGAAGCTCTGCAGGGGATCTCTGCCATCGATCACATCCAGGAGATACTTTCAACTGAATTAGATGATGCCTTGCACAAATTGAGGCTCCACGTACTCCATTTTCCAATCAGAGATTCCCTCTTCAAGATCTGATTCCCAAAGGCCTCTTTTGTGACTAAGTGGGTTAGTTTGGATAATTGAAATGTTATTGGAATCATATGAGATTAATCCAAGTCATGTTTTGTTCTTTTTGTAAGCCCCCTAATAGCAAGTATTTAAAAATCTCATATCATAAAGATTTGTGATTCTGGGACTGCTTCGGTATCTGTTTGTCCTCCGCATGTTGTGACCTGTGCACATCCGCGGCATGCACACACCCTCGGTCTCCTGCCATCAATGAGCGGCTTTGTCTTCCTCGTGAACCCACCGTTCCCGATGCAAAGAGCGTCAGAGGTAGCGACTGCTACCTGTGATCTTCAGCCGGCTGAAGAACGGAGGTGTGCTGCTGTTGTGATTGTGTCAACAGCCCACGCATCCCGCTGCTATTCTTAGATTGATGAGGCAGTAAAAGTTTCCATGCTGCACTTGTCTCTGCCGGAGCCGTCGAGCAGGAAGTGATGAAGCCGGGGGAAGGGGATTCTCCTCCCTCTGGTGGCTGGTGAATGTCACTGCAGACTGCTTTCTGCCTAACCCTAACCCTTTCTGCTCTTCTCTCTGCTAGTGGACGCTCAAAACGCTTTCATAAATAAAAATAAGAGCGACTGAATCTGAATGCTAATGTAGCATTTTTCTGGATTTTGCATCACTGAGCCAAACTAAGGCCAGTTTCCAAGCAAACATTATGATGTTGAAAAGTTATCCTCTCACGACGTCCAGACTTGGTTTAAATATAGTGCTTTAATGAAAGTTGAAAAGACGTCTTAGTACTTGCCAACTTAGAGACTGTGTTGTTAGATTTAGCAGCATTTCAGACGTCTGGTGACATTTTTGTATCTTAGTGACTAGCGACAAATCTAGCAACTTTTCCTGCTGTTCCTGGTGACTCCCGCCCCTGTCCCCAGACCTGTCTCCGGCCGCCCCTGTCCCCGGACCTGTCTCCGCCCGCCCCTGTCCCCGGACCTGTCTCCGCCCCGCCCCTGTCTCCGGACCTGTCTCCGCCCCGCCCCTGTCCCCAGACCTGTCTCCGCCCGCCCCTGTCCCCGGACCTGTCTCCGCCCGCCCCTGTCCCCGGACCTGTCTCCGCCCCGCCCCTGTCTCCGGACCTGTCTCCCCCCCCCTGTCCCCGGACCTGTCTCCGCCCGCCCCTGTCCCCGGACCTGTCTCCGCCGCCCTGTCTCCGGACCTGTCTCCCCGCCCTGTCCCCAGACCTGTCCCGCCCCCCCTGTCCCCGGACCTGTCTCCGCCCGCCCCTGTCCCCGGACCTGTCTCCGCCCCGCCCCTGTCTCCGGACCTGTCTCCGCCCGCCCCTGTCCCCGGACCTGTCTCCGCCCGCCCCTGTCCCCGGACCTGTCTCCGCCCCGCCCCTGTCCCCGGACCTGTCTCTGCCCACCCCTGTCCCTGGACCTGTTTCCACCCTGCCCCTGCCCCCGGACCTGTCTCCGCCCGCCCCTGTCCCCGGACCTGTTTCCACCCTGCCCCTGCCCCCGGACCTGTCTCCGCCCGCCCCTGTCCCCGGACCTGTTTCCACCCTGCCCTGCCCCGGACCTGTCTCGCCCCCCCTGCCCCCGGACCTGTCTCCGCCCGCCCCTGTCCCCGGACCTGTTTCCACCCTGCCCCTGTCCCCGGACCTGTCTCCGCCCGCCCCTGTCCCCGGACCTGTCTCCGCCCGCCCCTGTCCCCGGACTGTCTCCGCCCGCCCCTGTCTCCGCCCGCCCCTGTCTCCACCCTCCCCTGTCCCCGGACCTGTCTCCGCCCCGGACCTGTCTCCGCCCCCTGCCCCACCCCCGGACCTGTCCCCACCCCTATCCCCGGACCTGTCTCCGCCCTTGTCCCCGGACCTGTCTCCGCCCCGCCCCTGTCCCCGGACCTGTCTCCGACCCGGACCTCGCCCGCCCCTGTCCCCGGACCTTCTCCCCTGTCAATGCTCCCTGCGCAAGGTTCATCTTCGTCTGCTGTTTCTAAAGGCAGTTTGCAAGCCTTCTTAATGTTGCATTACTGCCACCAACTGGAAAGTAGCATGAACTATATACGAAGGAGGGAATATGAACCTTTCCTATTCTTTTCAACTATATATTATTACTATTAATACTCATTTATATTCTAAAATTATAATTAGTCTTTTTAAGAAAAATAAGGATTGCCTCATATGTTTTTGTTTCCTTTAGGATTTTGGTTATTGTTATAGGCTCTGTTGTTATTTCCTTGTTAATCTCTTTCATCAATTATTTTCTTTCCATTTCATGTTTTATCATGTTTCTTCATAAAAGACTAAAAAAGTTTTTAGTGTTGTGCTCAGTTTCTCATTAGAAAATTTTTACAGTTTTCTGCTCAGTTTTGATTAATTGTATCATTAGAAACTTGAATTTTTACAGTTTTGTGCTCAGTTTTGATTAATTGTATCATTAGAAACTTGAATTGTTACAGTTTTTTGCTCAGTTTTGATTAATTGTATCATTAGAAACTTTACTTTTTACAGTTTTCTGCTCAGTTTTGATTAATTGTATCATTAGAAACTTGAATTGTTACAGTTTTCTGTTCAGTTTTGATTAATTGTATCATTAGAAACTTTAATTTGTACAGTTTTCTGCTCAGTTTTGATTAATTGAATCATTAGAAATTTTACTTTTTACAGTTTTGTGCTTAGTTTTGATTAATTGAATCATTAGAAACTTTAATTTTTACAGTTTTCTGCTCAGTTTTGATTAATTGAATCATTAGAAACCTGAATTTTTACAGTTTTCTGCTCAGTTTTGATTAATTGTATCATTAGACACTTGAATGTTTACAGTTTTATGCTCAGTTTTGATTAATTGAATCATTAGAAACTTGGATTTTTACAGTTTTCTGCTCAGTTTTGATTAATTGAATCATTAGAAACTTTAATTTTTACAGTTTTCTGCTCAGTTTTGATTAATTGTATCATTAGAAACTTTAATTTGTACAGTTTTCTGCTCAGTTTTGATTAATTGAATCATTAGAAACCTGAATTTTTACAGTTTTCTGCTCAGTTTTGATTAATTGTATCATTAGAAATTTTACTTTTTACAGTTTTGTGCTTAGTTTTGATTAATTGTATCATTAGAAACTTTACTTTTTACAGTTTTCTGCTCAGTTTTGATTAATTGAATCATTAGAAACTTTAATTTTTACAGTTTTCTGCTCAGTTTTGATTAATTGAATCATTAGAAACCTGAATTTTTACAGTTTTCTGCTCAGTTTTGATTAATTGAATCATTAGAAACTTGAATTTTTACAGTTTTCTGCTCAGTTTTGATTAATTGAATCATTAGAAACTTGAATTTTTACAGTTTTCTGCTCAGTTTTGATTAATTGAATAATTAGAAACTTGAATTTTTACAGTTTTCTGCTCAGTTTTGATTAATTGTATCATTAGAAACTTGAATTTTTACAGTTTTCTGCTCAGTTTTGATTAATTGTATCATTAGAAACTTGAATTTTTACAGTTTTCTGCTCAGTTTTGATTAACTGTATCATTAGAAACTTGAATTTTTACAGTTTTCTGCTCAGTTTTGATTAATTGAATCATTAGAAACTTGAATTTTTACAGTTTTCTGCTCAGTTTTGATTAATTGAATCATTAGAAACTTGAATTTTTACAGTTTTCTGCTCAGTTTTGATTAATTGTATCATTAGAAACTTTAATTTTTACAGTTTTCTGCTCAGTTTTGATTAATTGTATCATTAGAAACTTTAATTTTTACAGTTTTCTGCTCAGTTTTGATTAATTGTATCATTAGAAACTTGAATTTTTTACAGTTTTCTGCTCAGTTTTGATTAACTGTATCATTAGAAACTTTTATTTTTACAGTTTTGATTAATTGTATCATTAGAAACTTGAATATTTATAGTTTTCTGCTTAGTTTTAATGCTCACACTCGACCCTGTGCTCGATTTAATTTAGGCAGCTAAATGACGCCGTACTCTCTTGTTTCTGCAGTGAACGAGATCATCAGGAAGGATCTGACCGGCGTGCACAGCAGAAGTCAGACCTAGAGACCCCTGACCTCGCAACCCCTCCATTCGGCAGCTCCGCGAAAAGCTGGATCCGATCACAGAGCACTTCCCGAAGTCTCAGCTGACTCCGAGTACAGCAACCTGTTGATCTCTTAATGCTATTTATTCCACTGATTCCCATCGCCACCACTAGAGGTCGCATTCCCAAAATCTGCAGCGAACAGTAAGGCGGAGCCAAGAGCTGTGCATGTGCCATCCGCCAATGACTGGCATTGCACACGTCACATGACCAACTAAAAATTCTCATGATTTTACAGAAGCACACGACTGCTTGAGAGATTTTATGGGATATTTACATTTAAACGTGCACTGTTACCAAAGAGAGCTCTTAATAGCAGCTATTGCACTTCTTCTTTTAAGTGAATTATATTTTATATTAAGTTTCTTATTAAAATGAGCTTTGTAGCGCAGTATAACCTATTATATTCGGATGTAAATAGAAACCTTAATGCGTGCCTTCACCAACAGTGCTTTAATATATTAAATGTGAGGTGTTTAACATATTTAATTACTAAGCTCGAAGTTTATGATCTGGTTCATTTCTTTCACTTCTGTACATTTTCTACCTAAGAGGTATTCGTTTCTAATTTTACTTTATTTTTTTAATTAAATCATGCATACCTGCATTGTTCTGGTTAGGGCCACAGGGTTCTGCTGGTGCACTTGGTTGGGTTGTTTAATGCAACCAATGCAGTAATATATATATATATATATATATATATATATATATATATATATATATATATATATATATATATATATATATATATTACTACCAGACTAGAACATTCTTTTTTTATCAGTGCCTTCTGCTGTGTGGCTGATTATATAACTCTAAATTTAATTGCAGATTTAAGTATTTAAATGCTAGATTTAAGTATTTAAAACATGTATGTTTATTTTTTTTAATCCCAAATGTGGATAAATGTGTGATAAATGTGAACTATATTCACATACAAATAATCATACAGGGATCTGAATTATTTCATTAAAATTTTATTTTATCTGGGTTTTTAAAACCGTGAATAGCTGAAATATTTGATTCAAAGGGGAATTCAATGCTATTTGCTAGCGTCGATGCTAACTGTAAAAACGAGGCAATAAATTGATACAATAACTGGAAATTAATCAGCAATAAAGCCTGTTTTTACAAGTATTAAACTCTAAAGTGTTGTTTTTTCTCTTAAAGTCAATACAGACAAGGAATATTTAGCAATGTTTAAGCAATTTAATTTAGAATACGAAAAAAGGAAGTAGTCCGGCATTTTCCAGTTTTCAAAATAAAAGTCTCAAAATATCCGTCAAAGGGAGAAACAGAAAATTCTAAACCATGTTCAAAATAATCATTTAATAATATATACTTATGAAGTGTAAATTAAAATAAAATGTTTCTACTTCCAGTAATATTTCACCAGCATCTGTTCTAATCATGCATGATAATTTTTAGGAATATAAAAGTATAAATGCTGCTTTGTTTTTTTTTCTCTCTCTCTCTGTCAGTGACCGAAATCTAAATGTATATATTATGTGTCAATGTGAATTCTACAGTTTCACCTCCACACAGCAGGTGACGCTGTCTAAAAAAAAGAAAAAAATAGATCTGATCTGGGGGTCAGTCTGCAGGTTCTCGATAACTGTTATACCACAAGTTGTGAGCAAAGGTTACATTTAAAGCGCATATGATTTGCTAAAATGTCTCGGTAAAGGCGGTCAAACAAGAATTGACCTATTTTGTGCACAAATGCACTGCTCTCAAAATAACAATGATCCTCTTGCTCAAAATCCAGCCAATCAGAGACCAGGCTTCTTGATTCTGACTTGACAATATCTCTAAGCTAGTAATCCATCAAATTACTTGTTTTAAGAGAATGAACTACGCTGCAACCCTTTGCTTTATTCTATTATTTGTACTATAAGTGACTGCACTGTATTCGATTTATTCAAGATACAAAAAAACCCTCTTTGCAGGTAGGTTGTCAAGTCAGCCAATCAAAATTAGGCAGAATATTGATGTTTTGAGGGAGAGAATTGTATTTCGAGTGCAGAACATAACTGCATGAGCGCAAGTGATTTTCCCTCACTCAGAATACTTGCTAAATCAATTTTTTAACAAATCACCGATCATGAAGTGCCTTAATGTCTCAGAAAGGGCGTCACGGTGGTGCAGTGGGTAGCATGCTCGTCTCACTGCAAGAAGGTTGCAGGTTCGAGCCTCAGCTGGATTATTCCTCTGTTTGCATGTTCTCCTCGTGATCGCGTGGGTTTACTCCGGGTGCTCCGGTTTTCAAAAACCAAAGACATGAGGTATAAGTGAATTGGGTAAACCCAATTGTTCGTAGTGTTTGAGTGAGAATGAGTGTGTGTGGATGTTTCCCAGTGGTGGGTTGCGGCTTTAAGGGCATCCGCTGCGTAAAACATATACTAGATGAGTTGGCGGTTCATTCCGCTGCGGCTAAGCCAACAAGAAGATGAATTATTAAATGAATGTTTTAGAGTAGTTTTGAAGCAAGCTTTCTGACTATCAGAGGAAAACCATGTAAACTTCACTCAGGAAGACCCTCGGTGGGCCGCGAACCAGCCAACTGAGAGGCTAAAAATGTCTTGATACTGTCTTAATTCTTTTATTTGGTCCAAACTGGCCTTAAAATCAGCCAATTTCCCTTAAAATACTTAAATAATTAAATTCAATGCAGACTGAGTTTTCATTTTTATCATTTTGCCCAGTGGGTTAAACGTCTAATATTTTAATATGTAATTTGTAGGGCTGTGCAAAAATATCAATAACTATCACGATAATTTCTTTTACGATAGCGTATCGATAGTTCAACCTCAAGTATCGATATGTAATAAAATACAAGTTGTGCCAAAACGACCTCCTCCTCCGCTCCAGTAGATGTCGCTAACTCGCCATCAACTAATTGCTAAGCAGTCCAGTTTTGAAGTAAGCGTGAGTGAGTATGGCGGAAAATATAAAAGTGCCTTTATAAATAGTTCGTTTCATTCACGTACTTCAGTGGCATATACATTATAGTTAAGTTTTTAATAACAATATGCACTTAATAGATTTCAGTGAGTTCTCTGTTCAATATCACCGTGCGGTTCTAAAGAATTAGAATGGATGGAAAATAAATTGTAATTTGTCTGCCGCCTTTATCAAGTTGTCAATATAATGTGACACATATACTAATAAAAACTATTGTTATATATCACAATATTTATTGTATCGCAATGTATTGTGATGAATTGTATCGTGAGCTGTATATCGTGATACTTAAATCCCACTTTTTTAAAGATATCACAAGTAATAAAGCTATTTTTTAATCCCTTAAACTTAAACTAGTGAGCAATACGTTTGTATTCAGAGCTCCAAAACGACACAAACCTTTTACTGCACATCGATGGCTTTCAAAATAAGAGTTTTCCTTTGTTGAGGAAAATGTAATTGAACGCAATCATCTGCTCGCTTGTGATAACTCTGATAAACGGTGCTCTGGGATTTTTCTGAACATAGAAAAAATATATATTTTTGTGTTGATAAAACCCTTTCCCTGCCAAAGAGGGACCATTTTTCCATGAACTTCTCATGTTTGCTTTTCAGCATAGAAATGTCCTATGCAGTGTGTATATGTTGCTTATCGAATTAAGACTATAGTTTCTAAGAAATTAGCAATAAAACCAAACGCTTTTAAAAAATATTCTCCTGTGTTGAGTCTGTACTTATTAAAAGAATTCCATTATTTGCATTCCTACACATCCATAAGCAGGAATTCCGGCTTATATCTCGATATGGCTGGCTTATATATTTGGAATAATGCAAAGGCTGAGGTTCTTTTACTGATGTTTATTGCACGCATCCACCAACAACACCATAGAACTAAATAAATAACACCAATATACTGAAGTCATTTAGCAAGAAAACACTGGTCACATAAAAAGGGAGTTTATTTTTTTATGTCTATTAACCAGAAGACAAGGCCCTTGGTGGTCCTTAAAATCTTGGAAGCATTTTCTCATTGATATCTCATCCTTTTTATAGCTTGTTGTTTTCCATAAGTAGTACATTCCAACTTACTTCAGACTTGACTTCCTGTTCTCCGGATAAGTTTTCTAAGAGAGCTAGGTGCTCCGGCTAGCAGTTTAACAGCACCCTGTCCTTGAAGATCCGGATTGCTGGACTGCCCAGCGATCAAATAAATTCATAGCTTGCTGCACAGAGAATCTTCTCATTGATATCTCATCCATTTTATAGCCTGTTGTTTTCCGTAAGTGTGCAGCTGTAGCATGTGCCTACTTACACCCGAATTGACTCCGGATTGTTCTCAGGATAAGTTTTCAAAGAGAGCTAAGTTCTCTGGCTAGCAGTTTAAACGGACACTGCACGTGAGGATCCTGTTATTGAAGACGTTTAATGCGATCAAATGAAATCACAGCTTGCTGCACACAGAATCTTCTCATTGATATCTCATCCATTTTATAACTAGCTGTTTTGCACAAGTGTGAGGCTAGCACATTGCCTTGCTCCAGACTTGGCTCCTCCTCTCTGGATAAGTTTTCAAAGTTAGCTAGGTGCTCTGGCTAGCAGTTTAACAACAGCCAGTCCTTGAGTCTCCAATTATTAAAGATGTTTGATGGGTTGAAATTCCAGTGAGTGAAATTGTACATTTTAAAATCGAATGTTCAGTTAATGGCCCCTTTAAATCTTAAGCTTTTCACGTACAGGATTACCCGCTGGTAAGTATATGCTATTACCTGAATATAACACGGACATCAAAGTTGTTTGGTTGTAACATTGGAGTGGATGACAACCTGCTCACTTTTAGAGTCAGCCTCGAGCAAATGCTGTTTAGTCACTTCCTGTTTCGCATCGATGATTAAAGAGATAAATCGCATTTTGATTGTATTGAAAATGTACTTAATTGATTTTTACTTCGATCTCTGTCATTGTTTTTTTTAAATGTTTTGTACGTAAACAAGTTTAACGGTTCCTTACGCTATAACCGATGTCAATAGATTCAATCGAGTCATTCGAGTCAAATGAGCGCAATAAGTGAATCGCTCCGTGTTTGAATCGTTGTGCAACTATACCTTCGCCAGCTTTAGGGGGTTTGGTTTGTACACAGATTGAATATTTAACATAAAGGAAACGTGTTTGCACGGAGCTAACGCGAGTTTTAGCCGAAAGTCATTTAGAATCTTAAATGAAGCTCGCGAACGAGAAACCGGAAACGGTTCCTTGTGCTGCGCACGTGCGATGGATGAAGAAGCCCCAGGTAAGACAAAAAATAATAAAAACACAAACTTTTATACTATAAATGGATATTAAAATTCCTTTATAGTTTGTATACTTTGCTAGACACTTTGGAACTATAAACTAGCTTCTTCTGTTCAAAGCTCCAAACACAAGTTGAACCGATTCGAGTAACTGATACGATTCTCTCTTGTTCGATCTGTTTTTTTTTTTCAAGTTTGTTATCAATAAATAATGGGTGATAACATTACTTACTTTTCTGGGCTTGTGTTTGTCACAATAGACTTAAGTTTGGCTGCATTGAAATAATTAGTGAAGTTAAATGAATGCGTCAGCGCTGGATCAGTTTGGTTTGTAATGAGAATGCACAAACATTTGAGTTTTCAATAATATTCTGCAAAACTGTAAAATCAAATCAAAAAGTGCTTTTTTTTCTCCAATGATGAAGTCAAATTGCTCGTGCACAATATTTTAAAGCTCAATCGCGTGTGAATAAAATGATTTAAAAAGAAAAAATCTTTATCTATAACTCCTCTTTAGGGAACAAGCTTTTTGATGTTTTCATTAATATTCTCCAAAACTGTAAAATCAGAGACAAAAAGGTGCATTTTCACCAATGAATAAACTCAAATTGTTCTCAATTATTGCGCCATATTTTTGTTAAACATGTAAGAAAATAAATAAGATATGTATTTATCTGATTGACAGAGTTGGGGAAGAAGAGCGAGATAAAGTGAGAGAGACTTTTTCTCTCTGTTTCTCTTTCTCACTTTATTTCTCTTTTTTCTCTCTTTCTCACTTTATTTCTCTTTTTCCTCTCTTTCTTTTTCTTTTTCCTCTCTTTCTTTCTCTTTCTATTTTTTCTCTCTGTTTCTGTTTCTCTTTTTCCTCTCTTTTTGTCTCTCTCTTTTTCTTTCTAAATAACTATTTTCATTCAGGACACCTGTGTGTTTTTTAATCAGAACGCTGCTCTGTTCCTGCAGTGCCCTTGCTGGCTTTTTCACCCGGCATCAAACATGCAAAGAGGAGTTTAATTAGTAGAATAAGGTGTGTTGCATGAAGGTTAAAGCTAAATTGTTCCGGACTGCGCTGTCTTTTCCTGATAAGTGGTTCCTGTGGTTTTCGCTCTTTCCAAGGACAAGATATGTTTCTGGAGGCATGTTCCTCTCCCCGCCTGCAGGGGGAGGCACGCTCCTTGAGAACACCTGGAATCAGAAATATCTTCTGAGACTGAGCTCTATCTAATGGAGTCAACGCGCTCAATTGTGTTCAATTTGTTACCACACGTTTTATTCCATTTACATTTTTATTTCCTTTTTTTCCACCTGGAAGCATTATGAAATGCTTTTGCAATTATTATTAGACTGTGGATTTTTTCTCTTTCTGACAAACATCTTTGAAAGAGGATACATTTTTTTTATTAATTGTACTTTATTTATTTATTGTATTTATTTATTCTCCATTACTTTCTTACTCAGTTTCTCTCTTTTTTCTCCTTTTCACTATTCACACTCCCTTTTCTTTCTCTCTCTCTCACTCTCTCTCTCTCTCTCTCTTTCTTTCTTTCTTTCTCTCCTTTTTCTGTCTTTTGGTCTTTTTTCTCTCTGTCTCTTTTTCTTTGTCTTTCTTTTTTTTTTGTATTTATTTCTCCATTACTTTCTCTTTCCAGATTTTCTCTTCTTTCTCTTTTCTCTCTCTTGCTCTCCTTTTTTTGCTTTCTCTTTTGATCTTTTTTACTCTCTCTCTCTTTCTCTCTCTTCTCTTCCTCTCTCTCTCTTCTCTCTCACTTGCTCTCTCTCACTTGCTGTCTTTTCTATTTCTTTTTCTCTGCACAATATGGTGAAAATAAATAACCCTTCATTTGTTACAGTTGCGTTTATTTTAAAAGAAAATTCCTGAGTTTCCAATTTTTAAGCAATTTTTTGCTTTGAGTAAATGAGATTAAAAACTGGATGCAAAACTTTCTTCAGTTAAACGAGGACAAAACTGAAGTCATTGCATTCGGAAGCAAAAGCGAGGTTGTTAAGGTTAACACGTATCTCACCGTCGAGGGCCTAACAACTACAAATCAGGTCAGGAATCTTGGAGTGATTCTGGACTCTGATCTTAGTCTAAATAGCCACGTAAAATCAATGACAAAATCAGCTTATTACCATCTCAGAAACATCACAAGAATCAGATGCTTTGTTTCCAGACGAGATTTAGAGAAACTGGTTCTTGCGTTCATCTCCAGCAGCTGGACTCCTGGAACGCTCTTCTCAGAGCTCTTCTCAAAAACACCATTAAACATCTCCAGCTCGTTCAGAACGCAGCGCTCCGATTCTAACCAGAACTAGAAAGTCAGAACACATTTCTCCAGTTCTTCAGTCTCCACACTGGCTGCTTTTAAAGTTCTGCTGCTCGTATATAAGTCCAAACATAGCTTAGCACCTAAACACCTAACAGAGAAGATCAGAGAATACACACCAAACAGAGAGCTGAGATCCTCAGATCAGATAAATGAGATCTCCTCCGGGTTAATTCCACTCAGGGTGAATCCTCCTTTAGTTCTCCTGCGGCCCACAGAGGAACCAGCTTCAGGGGAGATCAGGGGTGCCGACACTTTATTCAGGTTTAAATCCAGGATAAAGACTCTCCTGTTTAGTTGCGCTTTTGTCGACTGAGCACCAACGTCCAACAACTATTTGATCTCTGCACTTCACTGTCTTAATCTGTTTTAATCAATGTTTTTAAGTTTTCAGTTTTTAATTACTTAGATTTTATATGACTCTTTTATGCTTGATTTTATTAAATGTATTTTCTTTTTATTCTTTGTTTCAAATGTAAAGCACTTTGAATTGCCTCGTGCCTTGCCTATGAAAAGTGGCTTCAAGACAGTCTGCATTTAATCCAGAAGAAGGTGGACATTGGTCTCTGGCAACCCCAACAATTTAGAACAGGAGCGTCTGCTGTCTGAATATCTGGCAACCCTAGCAAACCTCATCTACTTACTGATGCACCCAAACTGAGAGAAGCATCTTTAGAAGTTTATGTTTGTGAAGTTTAGTGCGCGAGATTACGTGCTCACCTGAGGAGAACGAGGCAAATCTCTTCTGAAGCGCTCCTCTTGGGAGATTTCCCCCGAACCATGAGTGATGGTTTGAGGGGCCGCTCGCCTCCAGGGGCCGGGGCTCCTGGATGGGAATGATTGTGACAGGGCCCAAATTTTAGGTTTTAACAAGTCTTAAATTCTCTGTTCTCTGTCCTAAATAGTTTTCCACAGCTCTTATTTTTCTGATGTTTATGTAAAGCTCATCTGATAAGTGTTTTTGATGTTGCTTGGGTTTCCAGAAATAAACAGCATTCTCATGAACACTCATAAAAGATCAAAGGATTAAAAGTATTGGTTAGGGTTGCCAGGTTTTGAGAAAAAGGTCCTAAATGCTAAAAAACATAAAATTCATGATTAGGGTTGCCAGAGTTTGAGAAAAGGTTCGCATACACTCAAAACCATAATAGTGAAGGTTAGAGTAGCCAAAAGTTGAAAAAAAAAACACTCGGGATCACTCGCACATGCTCAAAATGTTAAAAGTGATCGTTAGGGTTGCCAGATATTTACATAAGACTCATGAATGTGTAAAAGTAATTGTAAGGGTTACCAGAGATTAGGAAACATGCATAAAAGTGATGGTTAGGTTTATTCTCATAAACCCTTAATTTTATAAAAGACACGGTTAGGGTTGCCAGAGTATGCAAAAACCTTCATAAATGCTTTAAAACCTAAAAGCGAATGTTCGGGCATTTGACGCATTCTGTATATTATGTGAGAAAAAGAAATGGTGTGTTTTTGATGTTGCTTGGGTTTCCGGAAATAAAGAAAATTCTTATGAACACTTATAAAAGATCAAAGTATTAAAAGTCATGATTAGGGTTGCCAGAGTTTGAGAAAATGCTCTTAAATCCTAAAAAACACAAAAGTCATGATTAGGGTTGCCAGAGTTTGAGAAAATGCTCTTAAATGCTAAAAAACACAAAAGTCATGTTTATGGTTGCCAGAGTTTTAGAAAATGCTCTTAAATGCTAAAAATGCTAATGTTTTGTAAATGATTTATTCCCCCAATTTAATTTTGTGTTTGGAACATTTTCATGAAAGGTAGCATGAGGTCTTTGTTTTATGGTGCACCTTGCTCTGGCAGTGTCCTGTCCTGTGACCTGAATAATGCCACCAACTGTGACGTGGATATAAGCTCTTTTACAGCGAAAGCCAATTTAGTGGCTGATTAGAGCTGATCTGTCTGTCCAGGGTCCCGAAGCTCTGGCCTGGAGATGCAGCCTTAATTGAGCTCCAGAGAGAAGGACCTTGAGTTTGAGGGTCCTGAGGGTTAAGAATGGGAGATAATGTCTTACCCTTCCATTGTAGTAATTTCTGCCAACATTCAGAGTGTTGCTGGTCCTCTTTCAGCTGGGTTATTTATTGCATTATAATCAGTAGAAAATTATTATTTTTTAATTAAATGTACATTCTCGATAAGCTCTTGTTGGGGTTAAGAAAACTGAACTGGAGATAAAGAAGGGTTTGAGATATCTTAATGTAGAGGTGTATGGAAAGAGAGCATAACTGTGCTTTGAGATTTCATCAATCATTTCAGAACAGGAACTACATGACATGTTTTATAAAACGCATAAATACTGTATAAATATGTTAAACTTCGTTCACATGTAGTATTTGTAGTGTACTTATTTAATTAAAACTCCATCCACTAATACCCAAATTCCTTCTAACCTTCAACTCCAAAACTTTATTCTCCAACCTCAGCCAGCTAACCTCAAAACGTTTACCTCCAGCCTCAGCCTGCTAACCTCAAAACGTTATTCTCCAACCTCAGCCCGCTAACATCAAAACGTTATTCTCCAACCTCAGCCAGCTAACCTCAAAACGTTAACCTCCAGCCTCAGCCTGCTAACCTCAAAACGTTATTCTCCAACCTCAGCCAGCTAACCTCAAAACGTTTACCTCCAGCCTCAGCCTGCTAACCTCAAAACGTTATTTTCCAACCTCAGCCCGCTAACATCAAAACGTTATTCTCCAACCTCAGCCCACTAACATCAAAACGTTATTCTCCAACCTCAGCCAGCTAACCTCAAAACGTTAACCTCCAGCCTCGGCTCGCTAACTGCAAAACGTAACTCTCCAACCTCAGCCCGCTAACTTCAAAGCATTAACCTCCAACCTCAGCACGCTAACCTCAAAACGTTACTCTCCAACCTCAGCCCGCTAACCTCAAAACGTTATTCTCCAACCTCAGCCCGCTAACCTCCAGCCTCAGCACGCTAACCTCAAAACGTTACTCTCCAACCTCAGCCCGCTAACCTCAAAACGTTACTCTCCAACCTCAGCCCGCTAACCTCAAAACGTTAACCTCCAACCTCAGCACGCTAACCTCAAAACGTTACTCTCCAACCTCAGCCCGCTAACCTCAAAACGTTATTCTCCAACCTCAGCCCGCTAACCTCAAAACGTTAACCTCCAGCCTCAGCACGCTAACCTCAAAACGTTAACCTCCAGCCTCGGCTCGCTAACTGCAAAACGTAACTCTCCAACCTCAGCCCGCTAACCTCAAAACGTTAACCTCCAGCCTCGGCTCGCTAACTGCAAAACGTAACTCTCCAACCTCAGCCCGCTAACTTCAAAGCATTAACCTCCAACCTCAGCACGCTAACCTCAAAACGTTACTCTCCAACCTCAGCCCGCTAACCTCAAAACGTTACTCTCCAACCTCAGCCCGCTAACCTCAAAACGTTACTCTCCAACCTCAGCCCGCTAACCTCAAAACGTTACTCTCCAACCTCAGCCAGCTAACCTCAAAACGTTAACCTCCAGCCTCAGCACGCTAACCTCAAAACGTTACTCTCCAACCTCAGCCCGCTAACCTCAAAACGTTACTCTCCAACCTCAGCCCGCTAACCTCAAAACGTTACTCTCCAACCTCAGCCCGCTAACCTCAAAACGTTACTCTCCAACCTCAGCCAGCTAACCTCAAAACGTTACTCTCCAACCTCAGCCAGCTAACCTCAAAACGTTAACCTCCAGCCTCAGCCTGCTAACCTCAAAACGTTATTCTCCAACCTCAGCCAGCTAACCTCAAAACGTTTACCTCCAGCCTCAGCCTGCTAACCTCAAAACGTTATTCTCCAACCTCAGCCCGCTAACCTCAAAACGTTATTCTCCAACCTCAGCCCACTAACATCAAAACGTTATTCTCCAACCTCAGCCAGCTAACCTCAAAACGTTAACCTCCAGCCTCGGCTCGCTAACTGCAAAACGTAACTCTCCAACCTCAGCCCGCTAACTTCAAAGCATTAACCTCCAACCTCAGCACGCTAACCTCAAAACGTTACTCTCCAACCTCAGCCCGCTAACCTCAAAACGTTATTCTCCAACCTCAGCCCGCTAACCTCCAGCCTCAGCACGCTAACCTCAAAACGTTACTCTCCAACCTCAGCCAGCTAACCTCAAAACGTTACTCTCCAACCTCAGCCCGCTAACCTCAAAACGTTAACCTCCAGCCTCAGCACGCTAACCTCAAAACGTTACTCTCCAACCTCAGCCCGCTAACCTCAAAACGTTATTCTCCAACCTCAGCCCGCTAACCTCAAAACGTTAACCTCCAGCCTCAGCCCGCTAACCTCAAAACGTTAACCTCCAGCCTCGGCTCGCTAACTGCAAAACGTAACTCTCCAACCTCAGCCCGCTAACCTCAAAACGTTAACCTCCAGCCTCGGCTCGCTAACTGCAAAACGTAACTCTCCACTCTCAACCTCAGCCCGCTAACTTCAAAGCATTACCTCCAACCTCAGCACGCTAACCTCAAAACGTTACTCTCCAACCTCAGCCCACTAACCTCAAAACGTTACTCTCCAACCTCAGCCCGCTAACCTCAAAACGTAACTCTCCAACCTCAGCCCGCTAACCTCAAAACGTTACTCTCCAACCTCAGCCCGCTAACCTCAAAACGTTACTCTCCAACCTCAGCCAGCTAACCTCAAAACGTTAACCTCCAGCCTCAGCACGCTAACCTCAAAACGTTACTCTCCAACCTCAGCCCGCTAACCTCAAAACGTTACTCTCCAACCTCAGCCCTCTAACCTCAAAACGTTACTCTCCAACCTCAGCCGCTAACCTCAAAACGTTACTCTCCAACCTCAGCCAGCTAACCTCAAAACGTTACTCTCCAACCTCAGCCCGCTAACCTCAAAACGTTACTCTCCAACCTCAGCCCGCTAACCTCAAAACGTTACTCTCCAACCTCAGCCAGCTAACCTCAAAACGTTACTCTCCAACCTCAGCCCGCTAACCTCAAAACGTTACTCTCCAACCTCAGCCCGCTAACCTCAAAACGTTACTCTCCAACCTCAGCCAGCTAACCTCAAAACGTTACTCTCCAACCTCAGCCCGCTAACCTCAAAACGTTACTCTCCAACCTCAGCCCGCTAACCTCAAAACGTTACTCTCCAACCTCAGCCCTCTAACCTCAAAACGTTACTCTCCAACCTCAGCCCGCTAACCTCAAAACGTTATTCTCCAACCTCAGCCCGCTAACCTCAAAACGTTATTCTCTAACCTCAGCCAGCTAACCTCAAAACGTTAACCTCCAGCCTCAGCACGCTAACCTCAAAACGTTAACCTCCAGCCTCAGCCCGCTAACCTCAAAACGTTATTCTCCAGCCTCAGCACGCCAACCTCAAAACGTTACTCTCCAACCTCAGCCCGCTAACCTCAAAACGTTATTCTCCAACCTCAGCCCGCTAACCTCAAAACGTTAACCTCCAGCCTCAGCACGCTAACCTCAAAACGTTAACCTCCAGCCTCAGCCCGCTAACCTCAAAACGTTATTCTCCAGCCTCAGCACGCCAACCTCAAAACGTTACTCTCCAACCTCAGCCAGCTAACCTCAAAACGTTACTCTCCAACCTCAGCCCGCTAACCTCAAAACGTTATTCTCCAACCTCAGCCCGCTAACCTCAAAACGTTATTCTCCAACCTCAGCCCGCTAACCTCAAAACGTTATTCTCCAACCTCAGCCCGCTAACCTCAAAACGTTACTCTCCAACCTCAGCCAGCTAACCTCAAAACGTTAACCTCCAGCCTCAGCACGCTAACCTCAAAACGTTACTCTCCAACCTCAGCCCGCTAACCTCAAAACGTTAACCTCCAGCCTCAGCACGCCAACCTCAAAACGTTACTCTCCAACCTCAGCCAGCTAACCTCAAAACGTTACTCTCCAACCTCAGCCCGCTAACCTCAAAACATTACTCTCCAACCTCAGCACGCTAACCTCAAAACGTTACTCTCCAGCCTCAGCCCGCTAACCTCAAAACGTTACTCTCTAACCTCAACCCGCTGACCTCTGATCTCAGGCTGGTGACCTCCAAACTCCACCCTCCAACCTTCGCTTACTACATAGCATGCGAAGAACTGTGAACACAAAAGGAAATCATTGGGAAGAAATGGCAGACAGACATTTGTATTTATGTCCTTTTTATTTCAGCCCAGAATGTGGAATTTAAGAAACATATTGACATTGTGTTTCCAATATCAGCATTCTTACAGAAAAAAAGTCATTATTGCTTTGAGAGTTACTTACATGTCGTTGTTGAAATCGTTCAGTTTTTTATAGAATAAAATAAAGCACAAGACTTGAGTGAAAAAAACAAAAGTTAAAAAACTATGCTCGAAGCAACATATACATCGGGACATTCCTGACGAGACTTTGAGGAAAAGTGTGGTGATAAAGATCCAAGCCACGACATCATCAGTACTGCACGCATTCTCCGGAACACCTTTAACAAATAAATATATTTAAAATCATCTATTGCAAACATAAAGCCACCAAATGTGGTGATGATAAAACTGCATATCGTTACTAGTGGTCCCCAAAGCCTCCTTACACCACCCTTTTTTCATTATGCCGTACGTTTCTGACAAGACTGCAGTTAAAAAATTTACAAATGAAGACAGCTTTACTGAATAACTTGAGGGAACGTAACCACTTGTTTTGGTTTTAGACATGAAGCATCCTGTAAGTAGTTTTCATTAAAAAAAAAAACAAAAAAAAAACCTAAACAGCAAAGTGCAATTTTTTGAAGGGATAGCTCACTCAAAAATGAAATTTAATTCTTAATTTTAGTTTAGTTTATGGAAGACCTCAAATTAAAGCCTTTAGACAAACTGCTAGGTAGTTATTAGCTAAGAAAGCAAAGTTCTGCGTCTCCGGATCACTAGGGGGCAGGCAACCCCAGATTATGATTAGGATCTCAAGAGCCAAGCTTGTCCAAACTTCTCAAAGTGTTGCTGAGATATAGCGTTACGACCATTTTGGTAGAAGGAGTTTGAAAAAGGGCATTTCCACCAAATTATACATGGTGGACATTAAGGGCCAAATAATGATTTTTTTTTGTCCAAGTTCTCGTTTGCTCTAAGGAAAAAGAATTAGTGCAGGCTAAAGCTATCAACATTCGTTAGCCAAATACAAAATTTAGTTCAATCTTCCAGCACACGGTGGCAATGCAACAACATTTTGGTGACAAACATGATAAAAATACAGCAGTTAACACTTTTTCAAGGTGGCAGAAATCCAAAATGGCCGACACAGTAACATAAAATGTGCCCCTAATCTCGCTAGCTGAACATCCGATGAGTTTGGTACAGAAAGTTGTAAACACTCCAAGAATCCTGACGTTTTACTTTGATTGATTAAAATTATCCGGATTTCCAATAGTAGCAAGTGTCGCATTTTTTTTTTGTTCCCCACCGAAACAATGTGGAGCTGTGATGCTCCACATTGAAAACAATGATGGAAAACATTGAATATCCATCGTGTGTTTTTAAAGATCAACTAAACATTGGATTCGCTAGCTACGCGACACTGTTGTGTTAACATTTCCACACCCAAAACATGTCGCTAAGCAAAACGACATGGGATTGGTTGTTTGTCGTGTCAGTGAAACAGCCTTATGGGCGGGTCCTGACCAAAAATAGCTGCCCTGAAGGTCTGGCGACACGAGACAAGATTTCCCTTGACTCCGCATGAAGGCTTGAAAGCAATTGAGACCAATTAGACAGATTTTGGTCATACGGCTAGGTCGTTACTAGCTAAAACAGCTATTTTTCATATGTACGGACCAATAGGGAGCAGTGTGTCAACTCGGCAGGCCACCTCAGATCATGCTTAGGATCGTGTGGATGAAGTTTCGTTTTAACATCTCAAAATATTGCCAAAATACTGAATAGAAGAACACGGGGTTTACAAATTTTTTTTTATTTGTGCTTCATTTGAGAGAGAGTGAGAGACGATGTTAAGCCAAGCTTTAACTGAAAAGGAAATAATAACCTATTTTTCACTTTTGGGCAAGCTATCCTGTTAACAGTGAAGGCTGAACACAGCTCGTGTGTGAGCGGAGAGGGAAGGCCCAGACGGAGAGCTACTTTATACCGGATTAAAAGGTGTTTTTGATTTTTACTTGCATAAGGGTAAATTACTAGAGATGCCAAGTGAAGAGTTAAATTCACGTGCAAATGAGGGATTTGCTGTGTAAACGTGACGATCCGGGGCCAGATCGCTTTAACGATCATTCGTGGTCCCGTTTGCACACTCAATCGTTGTTAGTAGCCTAAGCAGTGATGTGAACTCATGAACGGATCAGAAGTGGCTAGAAGAATCCCTGAAAAACACTCAAATACATCGTTACCAAGCAGCCAGTCGTGCTTCGGTTTCACAGGAGTTCCGGCAGCCTTAATCGAACTTTCCTTTTACTTTCTTCTGTTTCTTTCCGTTTTCCGTGGTGCCGTTGGAGACACCGTTCTCCTCTGGTTTGCCAGGCTTGAGCCGCGGCGTGCGACGGTAGGTCTGGTAGTAAAAGTTGGCGAAGAGGACGATGAAGGTGACAGCATAGCCAATCAGAGCCCACTGCATCCACGCCGGGAACGGGCAGCCGGTGTAGAGCGAGTGAGCTGCATGACCGATGGTCACGTGGAACTGGATCTGAAAGAGATGGCATAAACAAGCTCAGCCAATTCTCCACGGTGGTGAAGCGAACACAGAATAGAACCCTACCAGGATCAACCCTGGAACGCCAAAACCATTTCGAACTTTGATTTGGATCAATGCAGAGAATGGCTTTGGGAGATTGAGTGCAGAGATGGGGACTGCTCTAACCGAACCTGTTACGATAGTGTTCAATTTAATAGCAGTGTGAATTAACAGAATAGCGCGAGTTCACAGAGTATTTGTTTATTCTTATATGGCTAACAAGGTACCAGTGGATGCCGTAGATTCTCAGAAAACAAGCAAGACTCAGCTTTCATGATGTGCAGCGCCTCTAAAAAATATTTGAAAAAGGTCTGGTTTACTGCGCCTCGTCTATCTTGTCAATCGCCCCGCAACATTCGCATCCTCCGCACCACATGGTTCGGATCCTCCATGCCACGCAGTGCATTAACTCCTCTTTACATAGAGTTTGCATAGAAATCAGCCGCTCTTCCCGAATCATTCACGCTTGATGTGAAGGCAACAAAAGGCTGTGCAATTGCGCAATTAGTATTAAATAGGATTAAATATTCTACCAGATCTAGTGCACGACTTGAAACGGTATGTTCGTGCTTCAGGCAGCAGGAGAGATTGTGATTTACCATCTGAATAATAGTGAGGTACTTCTTCCACCAGAGGTACTTCTGGATCTTGGGGCCGAACGATGCGAGGCCGTAGTAGCCGTACATCAGCACGTGGATGCCTGAGTTTATAGTAGCACCAAAGAAAGCTACAGAGAGAGAGAGAAGCAGAGTAGATTAAACGTTGTACCTGTGTTGGTCCAGCTGAAATCATTCTTTATATAAACAAGCAGGAAGAGACGAGGGAAAAAGTGAGCTCTATAGTATCAGACTTCAGCTGCTTTCATTAAGACTCTATCCTTTACATGATCCTCTGTTCACCTTTACCGCCTTATTAACCTAATGACCATCTGTACCCATCTAACCCCTTGACCCCTTCCGCATCTCCCTAAGCTCTTCTAACCTTTCCTCCGTTTCCTCAAATCTCATCTTCCTGTCTTCAAGCTTTTGTTCTTACTACTGTCTTAACCAAAGCACATACTACTACTCTAGAGTGTACAGAAGATGAGAGGTCATGTGACAACCCTCTAACTGCCTCTGGAAGATGATTTTGAAGATGATTTGAAACACTCATCGCTTCCGTGTGCTTACTGCGCAATTGGAATATATATTTATACGTTGTTTAAAAAAAAAGCTAAGTCAGTCATGCTAGTTTTTGTATAAAAACACAGAAAATATAGTAAAGACATTTTACTTAGAGACATGGACACCTGTATTTTATATCTAATGCATCAATGGTCCAGGAAAACCAAAGCTCTGGTTGCATGTTGTTGCAACCCTTTAGAACACTAGAACAATTACATAGCAACCAACGAGTGTAGCTTAGCATCTGCATAGTAACCAAATTAGAACATTAGAACAATTACATGGCAACCAACAAGTGTACTCTACCAACTGCCTAGCAATCCTTTAGAATACTAGAATAATTACATAGCAACCAATGAGTCTACCTTATTAACTGCTTAGCAACCATTTAGAATACTAGACTAGAACAATAAAATGGCAAGCATCATTGGAACTGCTTAGCAACCAATTATAAAACTGCACTTACAAATTGTCTAGAAGTTTATAATAATAATATTTACCAACCAACGAGTGTACCTTAGCAACTACATTACAACATTTTATAATATTAGAATTTAAAATAGTAATATTATTATATATCAAGCACTAGGTGTACCTTAACAACTGCCTAGCAACTATTTACAATATTAGATCAAATACATAGCAACCAACGAGTGAACCTTAGCAACTACATTACAACATTTTATAATATTAGAATTTAAAATAGTACAAATATTATATATGAAGCACTAGGTGTACCTTAACAACTGCCTAGCAACTATTTACAATATTAGATCAAATATATATATATATATATATATATATATATATATATATATATATATATATATATATATATATATATATATAGCAACCAACAAGTGTACCTTAGCAACTGCCTATTAATTATTTATAATATTAGAATTTAAAATACTAGGACTAACATATAGCAACCAATGGGTGTACCTTAGCAACAACCTTGCAACATTTTAGAACACTAGAACAGTTATGGAGCCACGAACAAGTTTAGCTTTGCAACTGCCTAGCAACCATTTAGAATATTAGAAATTTAAATACTTCAACTATTAGATAGCAACCATTGGGTTTACCTTAGCAACAACCTTATTTAGTATACTACAGCAATTACATAACAACCAAAAAGTGCATCCCCCAACCCACGAGAAACTATTTTAGATTATTAGAACAATTCCATAGCAACCAATATATATATATATATATATATACATTAGAAGCATTTATACAGCTACCAACAAGTCTACCTTAGCAACAACCTCACAACATTTTAGAACACTAGAACCGTTACATAGCAACCAACAAGTTTAGCTTAGCAACTGCCTACTAACCATTTGTAATATTAGAATTTAGAATATCATAATGATTACATAGCAACCGGCAAGTGTACCTTGGCATCTGCTTAGCAACCATTTTTAAAAAATTAGATTTTAAAATACTACAGCAAGTACGTGGCAACAAACAAGTATACCATGGCAACTGCCTAGCAACCATTCATAGTATTACAATTTAGAATAATAGAACAAATGCATAACAACCAACAAGTGTACATTTTCAATTCTTTAGCAATCATTTATTATATTTGAATTTAGAATACTAGAGCAAGTACATAGCAACCAACAAGTGTACATTGGCAACTGCCTAGCAACCATTAATAATATTAGAATTGAAAATACTAGAGCAAGTACATAAAAACCAACAAGTGTTCTTTAACAAATGCTTAGCAACCATTTATAATATTATAATTTAAAATACTAGAGCAAGTACATAAAAACCAACAAGTGTTCTTTAACAAATGCTTAGCAACCATTTATAATATTATAATTTAGAATACTAGAGCAAGTACGTGGCAACCAACATGTATACATTGGCAACTGCTTAGCAACCATTTATAATATTAGAATTTAGAATATTAGAACAATTACATAGCAACCAACAAGTGGTCCTTAGCAACTGCCTAGCAACCAAATTAGAATATTCAAACAACTATATAGTAATTCTTTGCAACTATAATAAAGCCTGATCAATCCTAGACACTAGAAAACACACAAAAAAACACTAGAGAGCTCTCTGGTCTGAATGGGGGTCCAAACCATGGCCCACGCTAGCTATAAAGATGTACTCACACTGTCCTCCAGGGACCCACTTGATTCCGATCCACCAGAGGATGAACATGGTGCAGTGGTGGTAGACGTGCAGGAAGCTGACCTGATTGAACTTCTTCCTCATGATGAAGAACACGGTGTCCAGAAACTCCACACCCTTGGAGATGTAGTACCACCACAGAGCTGATGCTATCTGCTCACAAACACAGAGTACGATAGGTAAGCGCTATTAAAGTGCCATCGTATAGATTCTAATTCATGAACTAACGTCCTCATGAATTCCGTCAGCTCAAAGCAGCATTGCACTGTACTTTCCCTTTATCTAACTAATGTTGTTTGAGTTGAAACGCTCCTCTCCGAAGAGTTTACTGGTTTCAAATATTGACATTTTCTAGCCGAGAAGCTAACAAAATGAACATAAAATGCCATAGACTTGTGCTAAAATGACTAGCATAGAGCAAACATGAAATCAACGGTTTTTATTTGTTAAATAACAATCATTTACTGCCACTGAGTTGTATGAATGTATATATATATTAGGGTTGTGCTCGACCAAAGATTTTCCAGGTCAACTCTTAAGCCTTGTTCACATCAAGAAGCAACTAGTAGCGACTGGGCAAAGTGATTCCCTTTTTTTCAATGGAAATCAGGAGACTTCCTGTGACGAGAGGAGAACAACTACGACGGAGAACAACAAGCAAAAAAAGTTAAAAATAAAAAAATTTATGCAAATGAGAAGCGACTGTCGCCAGTGAAAACCAATAGGAGAGAAGCATATTACATAATTTATACGTCACATGACTAGTCACCTAATCATTACTAAGCGACATGAGAGTGCAACGCCCCCTAGCGACGGCTCCATTATTCACTGGCGACGAATAGCGATGTAATCACTTTTGCTGTGAACGAGACTTTAGTTGTTCAGTAAAGAAAATAATTGTCAAATAGTTAACAAATGGTTATTACCATATTTATACCGTTATTATACATATTTACGCACACAAACACTCAAAGAGATAGATTTGTATGTTATTATTCACTTGTGAAATGTTCTGAAATAATATTAAATGCATTCAAAACCAAATACCAATGTACCAAAATCTTTATCTTTAAGCTAAAAGTTAAACTTTTCTTCCTTTAAATTTTTTTTATTGTCATTGTTTAAGATTATTCATAAAGCGGTTTGATTGCAGATGCGATCAGTTGTTCGAGAAAATGATAGACAACATGTTCCGCACTTCAGCAATATTCCTGAGGTGAAAGAAGGCGGTCCTAGTAACATAATAGATATGGTTCTTAAACATCAGTTCACTATCTATAATAACGCCAAGGTTTTTAACTGTAGTGGAAAAATTAATCATGTGTCCCCCCAGCTCCATATTTAAAACTGAGATTCTGTAATTTAGAGCCAACAAGTAATATTTCTGTTTTATCTGGATTTAGCATTAGTAAATTTTCATTCATCCAATCATTGATATCAGCGACACATTCTGAGATCTTATTTAGCTTTAAAAGTTTGTTTTGCTCAGCTATAGAGCTGGGTGTCGTCTGCATAGCAATGGAAATTAACATGTAGATTGAGAATAGGATGGGTCCCAGAACAGATCCTTGAGGAACTCCATACTCTACTGCTATTGTGTCCGATGAGTCTCCATTTACATGAACAAACTGACTCCGGTCAGAGAGGTAAGAGTTAAACCATCTTAGAGCCTGGCCCTGGATGCCTGCATCGTTCTCTAGTCTCTCGAGGAGAATCCTGTGATCTATCGTATCGAAGGCTGCACTGAGATCTAGCAGAACTAGAAGAGAGATATTCCCTGGATTTCAAGTAACAGATCGTTTGAGATTTTGTTAATTGGAAATCAGTGCTAAAACGATACCGGTAATTTGAAAATTTCTAAAAAGGCATTTACAAAGCCACAAAATGATCGTGTATTACTCAAGAATATATTGTTTTTACCATGAAATGTAATGCTCAAAACAAAGCAATATATTAAAAGTTCGATGCGAGTTGTTTAATTCAGAAAGATAAGCAAACTGTAGAACACCTGCTGCAGTGTACGTCAGAGCAAGTGTAACATTTGTTCCTGCCTTCACGCACCTCTCGGAGATGCGGATGATAGGTTAAAGTGGAGATGAGGGCGGCGGACCAATCGGTCTTGGACTGCCTTCATGTCTTTGAAATTCTTCTGACAAATTGACTGAAGATGATCGGCACGGCTCCCACAGTTCAGGCATTTAAGTGGCACTGAAATTTCTGTTTTGGTCCGGTCCAAACCGGTTCAAGAGGTAATGGTTTCACATTGGAATCCGGTTTCGGTACCCAACCCTCGGTCAGCACAACTCGAGGTGTTCTAACAGTACACAGCATCCCTAGAATGAGAGAGATGTAATCTACAGCTTCAGGAGATGATCAGAACAGTGCTGCTTCATAAAACTAAAGAATACATGATTGTTTTAGATTTTATTTAAATTACTTTCGACCCACAAAATCTCCGGCGTTTCTGTTCTATAGATTAAAGAGTCATTCGATGAGACCACTTGAACGATGCTGTTCTACTCAAAAAAATAAACATCCACTAAACTATCTTTAGTCTTCTTGCTTTGAAATCATTTTTTTGCTTTCCAAAGCTTCCACCAATGACGAGCTACAGACGGATCGCAGGTTACAAATAAAGAAAAAGCTGTTCGACATCAGGAAGGGTGAGAACGGCATGTCCTCGTTTGAGTAGCACCGTCTTGCAGTTTCTCACCCTGACTTCGTTGACGTCACTGGAGTAGTTGACTGGCTGGCAGAGGTAGCTGTACCCGGCCGATCTGGAGCCCAGCAGCAGCTGAAGAGAGACACAGAGCCGTTGATTAGCTTCAGGGCGTTCTGATCTTTATTCTATTCTTTAGAGCTTTGGAAAAAAAGAAAGATCGCCCAGAAAAAAGGGATTTTTATTTTGGACTCACTCCCGAAGCTTAGGCTATCAAACAAAAAAACTTTCTTTGGTTAAAATGAAATCATTTAGGAGAAAACATATTAGCAAATTCATTTAATGTTGATTGAATGGGTGACTTTGTAGATATGATCATTTTTCTCAGCTCTTATTATTCTGATGTCCATATAAAGCTCATCTGATATGTGTTTTTATTATTGTTGTTTAGATTTGCCAGAGATTGAGAAAATATGCATACATGCTTAAAAAAGGAGTAAAAATTATGGTTAGGGTTGCCAGAAACCTTCATAAATCCTTAAAATCATAAAAGTGATGGTTAGGGATTCAAACAAGGTATTTGAAGCATGCTGTTTATTATGCAAAAGTTTTTTGTGTTTTTGCTGTTATGAGATAAGTCTTAAATTTGACCTGCCGAAACCTGCAGAAATCCTGTAATTAATAACGTTGATACGGAGCCAAAGTATTTCGATCGACAAGGCTCCTGTTTTCAGGAGAAGCTCTGAAATAATAGACCATCATATCTCCACCGCTGTCTAACGCAGATGCATACGCTGAATTAGTACACCCCGCTCTCTCTGCTCGCGCGCAATAGGAAATGACTGAACTGTAGTACCTCCACCAGCCTCAGAAGTGGTCAGAAGTGAGCAGGTTCTCATTCACTCCAATGTTAAAACTGCCCAACTTTGCAGCTGAAAAAAAATCATGTTTACACCCCTGGTGCTGTAATGTTTTTTTTCTGATCTTTAGTTTTGAACTTCATGAACACTATTTTTAATTATTTTTAAATTACTTTGTTCATGATTTATTACATTTAAACATTCAGCCAATCAAATGTCTTCGCTATGCCAGTGTCCCGCCTCTCTGGACCCATTTACGGGTACCAAGAAGTGATGCAGTTCCATCCTGGCGAAGGCTGGATACTCCCATTGAATTGTGAAAGCGTCGCACATGTTATATACAGTCAATGGTTTAGTACGACTGTTAAATAATTCCCCTCTGAAACATTGTCCGCCGGCAAAGTTCCGCAGCTCAGTGTGTTGACGCTGCTTTGAACGCGCACACCGGTATTGCGGTATATGAGAAATATATATCATTAAGAACAAAACACCGGTATTCGATATGAAACGGTAAACCACCCAGCCCTAGTTAATCATATCTGTTCTGTGGTTAAAAACGTTATAAAGTATGGTAAGTGTCAGAGAACCGCAGCACAAACACTCTCTCTATTGTGAGCAGAAGCAGCTGCATCAATGGCAAACTCCTCCTATACCCGAAAAAGTGCAGTTTCGCTGTCTACGTGACATCAATTTACCCAAACTTCACCCTGGCCAGCGTTTTCAAAAAATACCAGTTACGCCGCTCTATGTTCCGAGGGGAAAAAATATATTTTAACACAATTAAAGTGTTTTTAACCTTGCATTGATGTCATCCTGTCGTTTGAGACACTACAGTACTGGCTCTTTAATGTTTCAGAAAGCGAAAAATGTAATATCTGCATTTGGCTGTTTTACAACTTTTCATTGTTGTTTTAATGGCAATTTAGTGGATAAAGGTTTGTTCACTTTGCAGTTACAGGGGACACACTGTAACCAGATTAATTATTCTCTTAATAATTTGAGTTATCACAACTAGTCTTGCATGAAAAAAAACACTGTCAACAACAGTGACCCTGTTATAAATAAAAAAAACAAAACTGTGTGACATCAGTTTTTGGTCCACCTCCAGTCTCACTCTACTGTATAAGAGTCATTATTTTACCTGTAAACTCTTCCAATCCAGCATCCAATTCTGATAGACATCACATTTCATCTGTTATTTACCGCTTTTCCTTACCTTAGGTGGGGTTTTTTTAATGAAAAAATGTATACACCTCCAGTTTTAAAACAACATTTTACATTTTCTGAAACGGAAATACATTAATATCCGATCGTCACTGGAATGGAAAAAAATGACAACTTAACAGTTTGAATTTATAATTAATAAACCATTTATGTTTTGTCTTTTTTTGAGACCTTTTAAAATAATTCTGGTCTGAAGTGGTTGATCCTCATCGTGGTCAGCGCTGTAGACTGCAGGAGGACCTGCGAGGGCCCTCAGGCTAGGGTTGGCGGTCAAACGTACCTCTTTGCAGATGTAGAAGTTGAGCAGCACCATGCTGAAGTTGTAGATGATGAGGGTTTTGCGAAGCTGGAAAGCCTCGCGGCCGTTCATATAAAGAGGTCCGGCCCAGAGGAACACCAGGTAGAGGAGGCTGATGCCCAGCGTGGGTAGTGGTGTGGCCATCATCGGCCATTTCTCCACTCGCTTATCTGATGGCACACAAATTCTGACGTTACTGTGGAGATCCTTAGCTCTGAAATCTCATTTTAAGTAGTGGTAGGCAGTATAATGTACTGCAAATATAAGCCAAAATAATTATTATACTCAATAAATACCAGGGGACAAAACTAAAGCCATTTTAAAGACTGGTTAGGCTCCCCGATGAGGACGAGCCAAAACCCAGATTTGGAGATGCAACATATAAAAGTTAATTTGACAAATACTTGTTTCACGAGTTTGCTCTTACACGTAAAGCTTGAGACAATTCTGTTTGTGGAGCACAGTTTCGTACATTTTGGCAATTCAAGCGTTTTACAGAAGAATAAAACAGATCAGAGATAAAAGAGATAGTAACAGCAGATCATAGATAAAAACAAGGCAGGAGACATTAAAGCCATTAAAATTCATAAAAGAGAAACAGAAGTTCATTGCTGTTCGGACAATAGAGCTCAGTCAGTAAACAGACATTTAAATAGATGTGTTTAGTCTAGATTTAAATGTGACTAAACTTTTAGCTTCTCTAATCTCTTCTGGAAGCTGGTTCCAGCTGCGGGCTGCACAGTAACTGAAAGCAGCCCGTGGAAGTTCTAACTGATTTGAACCTAATGATCTAAGACAGGGGTGTCCAACGTCGGTCCTGGAGAGCTGGAGCGCTGCACGTTTTTGGTTCAACCGTCATGAAACACACCTGTGGCACTAATTATGGTCCTCTGATTGGCTGAAGTAGAGTAGTATGCATACTACAGCAGGGTTGCAACTAAAATGTGCAGGGCTCCGGCTCTCCAGAACCGACGTTGGACACCCCTGATCTAAGAGCTCTGATTGGTTTGTATGCAGTAAGAAGATCAGTGATGTATTCTGCTGCTGAGCTTCTCTTACAGACAAGCAGCAGCTTTTTAAACTCTATCGAGAGCCACTGGCAGCCAGTGTAGAGACCCGAGTTTTATGTGCTCGGACCTTCTAGTTCTGGTCAGGATCCGTGCAGCTGCACTCTGAACAAGCTGAAGCAGTCTAGTGGTCTTTATGGGGAGATAAGTTAGGAGACTATTACAATAGTCCAGCCTGCTGCTGATGAAAGCATGGACTAGTTTCTCTAGATCCTGACTGGAGACGAAGCATCTGATCCTTGCAATGTTTCTGAGATGATAATAATTTATTAGAGTTTACGGGGCTGTAGTGGTTTTTAAGAAAGGCTGTAAAACCCTGATAAACGTGACCTGTGTTTAGACTGAGGTCGCATGGCAAAAAAAAATCTGAATTCAGGAGCTCGTATGAGAACTGGGTCAGATTTAAAAAAATAAAACACAAAACTGAGCTCAAAAAATTGAGCTGTTCAGAGTGACCTGAAAATATCAGATACAGGGCACATATGGGCAAAAAAAATCAGATTTGGCTTACTTTGGGCCGCAGTCTGAACACAGCCTAGTCCAGGGGTCGGCAACCCAAAATGTTGAAAGAGCAATATTGGACCAAAAAAATTTTACATTTCTGGAGCCGTAAAAAATTAAAAGCCTTATGTAAGCCTTATAATGAAGGCAACACATTCTTTATGTTATTCTATATTAGCCTACTATAAAGATAACTAAGTTGGCTACAAAAACATAAAGAGCCTTCATGATTAAATGTTTATTTTTTCTGTAGCGAATGACAGAAGAACAGACAGAGAACGACTCTGTTGTGCAATGCCGCCTCAAGTTTAACTTCATTTCAATATTAATGAATTATGTTTCCTTGCTTTGATGAAATTAAAGAAATGCAATAAAGAAATCGAGATTAATTATGTCCTCTTTATTTTGAGGATTCCAAAAAAACATCAAAATGGAACAGGCCTAATGTGCCCCTTATCTGCGCAACAAACAGAGCAATAAAACGATCCAAGAAGCGTTGAATCTTCCGTTCTCTCAGTTATTTTTCTCTTTGGGGTCCGGGGCCCTTCACACAGCTGCCGGTGTGTTAACGACAGCCCCCGCCTGGCCTCCCGCCCCCTGCTGGTGGAAGTGTGTGTCGCAGGCTTCGACGCAAATCTTCACTGACAGAAATGTTGAAATGAAATATTTATTCTACACACTTTTACAGCATTGGAAAACATTAAGAATGTTTGTACTCCTATAGAAACCATATTAAACTAAAATATATTTACCTCCCCCATCTTTTTCCATTTTTAAACATATTTTAAAAAGCTACAGGGAGCCACTAGGGCGGCGCTAAAGAGCCGCATGCCTAAGTCATCTCCAAAAAAGCAAAAAACAGTTCATCTGGTTAAGAGATTAATTGATCAACTACTGTGATAGATTAATCGATCATCAGAATAAACAAAAGCTGCAGCTCTACTTACCACCTACATTTTTTTTATTAAATGCAAGTGCCAGTGTCAATCAACACATTTTAATAATGCATCAAATAGGTTATTATTAAATCATAACCCTAATAATCGTAATTAAATGGAATCAGGAGGTACACCTCAATCTCAGCCCTCTCCATTAGTATTTGAATCTACATTAGGCCCTTGTTTGTGAAGCTCAGTTGAAATATCTGCATTGTAAGCACTTTGTGATGGGTTCGCCAGCACTCCTGGGAACGTTAAACGTAGAAGCGCACTCACCTGCTATGGTAAGGCTCCATTTGTAAAACTCTAGCGAGTCGTTCATGAGGTGAACAGCGGTCTCCATGGCTCTGGGCTAAGAAGCTTATCCTGTGAAGCAGAGAAGACGACGCAGCAAATTAAAACCTCTTTGTTACTCAGTCCACCAACAAGTCTCCAGAACTCTGTAGATGTTTAATCACTTTAGATGAGATATCTGGACACCTCCATGGGTGCCTTTATTGATTCAATCCCTCCGTTGGGACAAAACATTTATTTCAATGCTATTTTGTAGAAAAAGCAAGAATAGATTTGATTTCACTTCAGGTTCCTACTGCTAATAACAAGGCTCGGCATCATATTGTGGAGACACTGCTTAAACCTATAACGGCTCCTATTTGCATGATTTGATGCTTTACAAACAACACAAAAATACTTTCTGGGTGTTTCTTAAAGCAACAAATAAAAAAGGATTCAGTTTGAGACTGAAATGGGATTAAACTAAATGTGCAGTAAGACTTGTCTCTCGAAAGCGTGCCACTAAAGCCCTAAAATGTAGCCTGTTTTGTTTATTTGCAGAGAATCTGAAGTCACTCTGGGTTCAATCTGAAGCATACTCCAGCTCTGGGTGCAAGGTAAGCAGAGTTAATATAAGTCGTCTCGTTGCATAATCCGTCTGCCTCACACGCTCCCGCTGAGGCCTGTGCATTATTTAGAGCGCTATCGCTTTACTCCGAAAGCACCTGAGGAAACGGTTCAAACTGGGCCATTGTACGCAAGCCCTAAATGTACGAAAACAAGCTGAATTGCATCCTTTTGTTTTAATAGCACCTTTAATTTTTAAGTGTGGCCTAAGCGGGTTCATGTGTAGTGTTTTTCACTGCAAAAGTTGCTAAAGTTTTTGCAAAGGTAAATTATAATTTAAAATTTTTTACAAAAATACCAAATTGCTCCAAAAAGCTGTTTCTTTACATGTTTATACGAACTATCAGATTTCCTTTTTGAGCTTTATGTCAAAGCTGTTCTGAGCATTAACTTCCAAATATCCAGAACTGACCTTTTTTAAATTGCTAATCGTGGGAGTCTCTGCATGTATGCCTCTGGTGGTCAGGTGGAGTATTACAGTTCTGCTACTTCATGTTTTTCATCCGGGGTGAAAACTGAAGGTTGCTGCTAGGGTTGTACTACTTGAGACCAGTCTCGAGATCCATTATCTGTGGTCTTGGTCTTGTCATGGAGACAATGGTCTCTGTCTCGTCTGTCTCTGATCTCTGTCTCAGCCGTCTCCGTCTCGGCTGTCTCTGATCTCTGTCTCGGTTGTCTCTAATCTTCTTTTCGGCTGTCTCTGATCTCTGTCTCTGATCTCTGTCTCGGCTGTCTCTGATCTCTGTCTCGGCTGTCTCTGATCTTTGTCTCGGCTGTCTCTGATATTCGTCTCGGCTGTCTCTGATCTCTGTGTCGACTGTTTCTGTCCTTGATCTCTTTCTCGGCTGTCTCTGATCTCTGTCTCGGCTGTCTCTGATATCTGTCTCGGCTGTCTCTGTCTCTGATCCCTTTCTCGGCTGTCTCTGACCTCTGTCTTGGTTGTCTCTGATCTTCTTCTGGGCTGTCTCTGATCTCTGTCTCGGCTGTCTCTGTCTCTGATCCCTGTCTCGGCTGTCTCTGATCTCTGTCTTGGTTGTCTCTGATCTTCTTCTGGGCTGTCTCTGATCTCTGTCTCGGCTGTCTCTGTCTCTGATCCCTGTCTCGGCTGTCTCTGATCCCTGTCTCGGCTGTCTCTGATCTTCTTCTGGGCTGTCTCTGATCTCTATCTCGGCTGTCTCTGGTGTCTGTCTCGGCTGTCTCTGATCTCTGTCTCAGTTGTCTCTGATCTTCAACTCGGATGTCTCTGATCTTCAACTCAGCTGTCTCTGATCTTCGTCTCGGCTGTCTCTGATCTTCGTCTCGGCTGTCTCTGGTCTCTGTATCAGTTGTCTGTGATTTCTGTCTCGGCTGTCTCTGATCTTCGTTTTGGCTGTCTCTGATCTTCGTTTCAGGTGTCTCTGGTCTCTGTCTCGGCTGTCTCTGTCTCAGTTGTCTCTGATCTCTGTCTCAGCTGTCTCTGATCTCTGTCTCAGATCTTCGCTTCGGGTGTCTCTGGTCTCTGTCTCGGCTGTCTCTGATTGTTGTCTCGGGTGTCTCTGATCTCTGTCTCGGCTGTCTCTGATCTTCATCTCGGCTTTCTCTGGTCTCCATCTCAGTTGCCTCTGATCTTTGTTTTGGTCAGCTTTCTCTGTCTCGGATCCCTGTCTTGGCTGTCTCTGATCTCTGTCTCTGTTGTCTCTGATCTCTGTCTCGGGTGTCTCTGATCTCTGTCTCGGCTGTCCTTGATCTCTGTCTCGGCTGTCTCTGATATCTGTCTCGGCTGTCCTTGATCTCTGTCTCGCGTGTCTCTGATCTCTGTCTCGGCTGTCTCTGATCTTCATCTCGGCTTTCTCTGGTCTCCATCTCAGTTGTCTCTGATCTTTGTTTTGGTCAGCTTTCTCTGTCTCTGATCCCTGTCTTGGCTGTCTCTGATCTCTGTCTCTGTTGTCTCTGATCTCTGTCTCGGGTGTCTCTGATCTCTGTCTCGGCTGTCCTTGATCTCTGTCTCGGCTGTCTCTGATATCTGTCTCGGCTGTCCTTGATCTCTGTCTCGGGTGTCTCTGATCTCTGTCTCGGCTGTCTCTGATCTCTGTCTCGGCTGTCTCTGACCTCTGTCTCGGCTGTCTCTGACCTCTGAAATATTTAAATATTAGTCAATGTAAATGTTTAAACGCACTGTATTTTAAAAATTAAATTCCAATTTTTTTTTATTCTGCAATTGTGCAAAAAAATCTCCCAAAAAAGTTTTCAAAAGTGTTTCTTTTTGCTGTGTATCAAAGAAGCCAGAGAAAAGTTTGCATGTTGAAATTGAAGAGCTTGAGCTCTGTTTAAACAAATGGCTCAGGGTTGTGGCGAGCGAAGACAAAAGCCTTGGTGCGCGTGTGTCAGCAGGTTTGACCAGCATTTGTCAGTCGGGCTTTAATTCCCTTTGATCGAGCAGCTTAAAGTGTAAGTACGACTGGCCATCGACCCACATCTGAGGGTGCATGCAGCTCTCCGAGGGATGATCACCATCAAGGTTAACAAGACCAGATGCCCTGCAAGGCCTCGCGTCTGAAAAACTTCCTTGAAGTAACCAATAAAGTGGATTTTGGACCAATAAATAGATTTTGTTAGCATTAAGATCATTTTATTTTCTTTTGAAATTATTATTTGAATTATTCGAACAATATTATTGTTTTGTTCCATATTGTATGTGAAGAATTTAACCTGCGATATTAGTAAGTCAACGTATATGAAGTTAAGTCAGTCCTCATCAGTTAACATCTTAAATTGGGGTTTAAAAGACAATACTTAACTACACCAAGGAAACTAAATTAAACATTAAATGAACAGACATTCTAATACATTTGCATTTCAAAGTTTTTCTTTGGGGGTAATTATCTGTTAATCATGTATTTTTGTCAAGGTATAATTAGATTATTCATTATTAAATTAGGTTATTCCTGGTTAATAGTAATGACAACTAAATAATAAAACAACTGTCTAAGAGTGTCTTAATCTAGAAAAAAGACAAGGTTCATTGAGCAATAGTTTAAACAATGTAATAAACAGGAAATAGATGCCTTGTAAGATAAGATTTCACATTAAGAAAATTTTTTAAAAGGTTTATATGAATTTTAAAAAGCAGTATTCTGGTTTACAAGCTCAGAAAAGTCTAAACAACCAACCTGAAGTAATCGCAATGCACTCCTAAACCCCATTTTGAGCTACTTAGTTATATTCAACAACAAAAAAATGTTTTTTAAAACGCAATGGTGGAGATTATAGTTAAGAGAGGAGGACAGACGTGTAGAGAAAACCCCGCTCTTACCTTCCGCGCTATCTATGTGGATATGTCTATGTGGACATCAGGTGAGCCGCAGCCCTTCGGGAACAAAACGCGAGTTAAAAACGCTAGATTTCAATCTACGGTGTGCCTTTAAACACATCAACCCCGCGGCTTTGGCAAATAGTCACGGGAAGGCAACCGGGATGCGACTAACGGGACAGCGGCGCATGAGGCGAGGCTTCCGCTCGGTGAGTCCGACGCTGACTGCGGGGACTGGAGGCCGGCCGGGTTTCTCTGCGCATGCGCTCCCGCGCCACGTGCGGCTCATGCCGGTGCGCCCGGTTAACTCCTTTGTTAAAGGGTTATCTGATCCGGTTTATCTCGGGCTGTCGAGAGATGCAGGAGGGGAAGCTAGAGACGGGGCTTGCCTGACACGGTTTAGGATAAAAAAAAAATAAACTTTTGAAATACGTAGTCACGTGACAGTGGCAGAAATCAACACTCCTTGAGTTAAATATTACACCTCTAATATAATCACTGTGAAAATGTTAATGTAACAGTATATATATGTGTGTGTGTGTGTGTGTGTGTGTGTGTGTGTGTGTGTGTGTGTCGTAAGGACACTCTGAGAGTTATATTAACACTACAGCCGTATGTAACATTTTTACAGGTGTTCTGATTCACACCTCATCGTGTTAATGCAACTCTAGTAGTGTTAATTAAACTCATAAAGTGAACCCTTGTATGGTGTTTCGGGTCTGTGGGACCCATTTTCAGCTTTCATCAGATAAAAAATTAAACAAGCATTTATTATTTGAAGCTGAGATTCACTGGGTTTGGCTCATCTCCTGTAAAAAACATTTATCAGAACAGATTTTTTACGCCCCCTACACATTTATATTACACACAAGGTGTTCGGGTCTACTGGACCCAGGGCGTGTTAAAGTGTGAAAATGGTAGATTCTTTACCTTAATTCTCTCTTCCCACAAAAACATAAATCACAAATAAACATAACATTTTACATTTTAGAATAAAATTGTGTGATTGTGTGAATTAAACGCGCCAAAATGCAATGGGTCCAGCAGAGCCACCAACCCTGCTGAAGTAACAATAATGAGAACACCACACATGGTTTAAACTCTAAACGTGAATAAATCAGGTTAAATAAATAAAGTATATTTGCTGTTTATATCACTTTTTTCTTGGCTAAAGGAAATGTTGTTTAAGATTTTAACATAAAATGTTTTGATTGGGTGAATTAAAATCTGAGTAACAATAATATGAACACCACACAAGGGTTACTCAAACACCGCCTGAGTAACAATAATATGAACACCACACAAGTGTTACTCAAACACCGCCTGAGTAACAATAATATGAACACCACACAAGGGTTACTCAAACACCGCCTGAGTAACAATAATATGAACACCACACAAGGGTTACTCAAACACCGCCTGAGTAACAATAATATGAACACCACACAAGGGTTACTCAAACACCGCCTGAGTAACAATAATATGAACACCACACAAGGGTTACTCAAACACCGCCTGAGTAACAATAATATGAACACCACACAAGGATTACTCAAACACCGCCTGAGTAACAATAATATGAACACCACACAAGGGTTACTCAAACACCTCCTGAGTAACAATAATATGAACACCACACAAGGGTTACTCAAACACCGCCTGAGTAACAATAATATGAACACCACACAAGAGTTACTCAAACACCACCTGAGTAACAATAATATGAACACCACACAAGGGTTACTCAAACACCGCCTGAGTAACAATAATATGAACACCACACAAGGATTACTCAAACACCGCCTGAGTAACAATAATATGAACACCACACAAGGGTTACTCAAACACCGCCTGAGTAACAATAATATGAACACTACACAAGGGTTACTCAAACACCACCTGAGTAACAATAATATGAACACCACACAAGGGTTACTCAAACACCTCCTGAGTAACAATAATATGAACACCACACAAGGGTTACTCAAACACCTCCTGAGTAACAATAATATGAACACCACACAAGGGTTACTCAACCACGGCTGAGTAACAATAATATGAACACCACACAAGGGTTACTCAAACACCGCCTGAGTAACAATAATATGAACACCACACAAGGGTTACTCAAACACCGCCTGAGTAACAATAATATGAACACCACACAAGGGTTACTCAAACACGGCTGAGTAACAATAATATGAACACCACACAAGGGTTACTCAAACACCTCCTGAGTAACAATAATATGAACACCACACAAGGGTTACTCAAACACCTCCTGAGTAACAATAATATGAACACCACACAAGGGTTACTCAAACACGGCTGAGTAACAATAATATGAACACCACACAAGGGTTACTCAAACACCGCCTGAGTAACAATAATATGAACACCACACAAGGGTTACTCAAACACCTCCTGAGTAACAATAATATGAACACCACACAAGGGTTACTCAAACACCGCCTGAGTAACAATAATATGAACACCACACAAGGGTTACTCAAACACCGCCTGAGTAACAATAATATGAACACCACACAAGGGTTACTCAAACACCGCCTGAGTAACAATAATATGAACACCACACAAGGGTTACTCAAACACCGCCTGAGTAACAATAATATGAACACCACACAAGGGTTACTCAAACACCGCCTGAGTAACAATAATATGAACACCACACAAGGGTTACTCAAACACCCGCCTGAGTAACAATAATATGAACACCACACAAGGTTACTCAAACACCACCCTGAGTAACAATAATATGAACACCACACAAGGGTTACTCAAACACCCGCCTGAGTAACAATAATATGAACACCACACAAGGGTTACTCAAACACCGCCTGAGTAACAATAATCTGAACACCACACAAGGGTTACTCAAACACCGCCTGAGTAACAATAATATGAACACCACACAAGGGTTACTCAAACACCTCCTGAGTAACAATAATATGAACACCACACAAGGTTACTCAAACACCTCCTGAGTAACAATAATATGAACACCACACAAGGAGTTACTCAAACACCGCCTGAGTAACAATAATATGAACACCACACAAGGGTTACTCAAACACCGCCTGAGTAACAATAATATGAACACCACACAAGGGTTACTCAAACACCGCCTGAGTAACAATAATATGAACACCACACAAGGGTTACTCAAACACCGCCTGAGTAACAATAATATGAACACCACACAAGGGTTACTCAAACACCGCCTGAGTAACAATAATATGAACACCACACAAGGGTTACTCAAACACCGCCTGAGTAACAATAATATGAACACCACACAAGGGTTACTCAAACACCGCCTGAGTAACAATAATATGAACACCACACAAGGGTTACTCAAACACCGCCTGAGTAACAATAATATGAACACCACACAAGGGTTACTCAAACACCGCCTGAGTAACAATAATATGAACACCACACAAGGGTTACTCAAACACCGCCTGAGTAACAATAATATGAACACCACACAAGGGTTACTCAAACACCGCCTGAGTAACAATAATATGAACACCACACAAGGGTTACTCAAACACCGGCTGAGTAACAATAATATGAACACCACACAAGGGTTACTCAAACACCGCCTGAGTAACAATAATATGAACACCACACAAGGGTTACTCAAACACCGCCTGAGTAACAATAATATGAACACCACACAAGGGTTACTCAAACACCGCCTGAGTAACAATAATATGAACACCACACAAGGGTTACTCAAACACCGCCTGAGTAACAATAATATGAACACCACACAAGGGTTACTCAAACACCTCCTGAGTAACAATAATATGAACACCACACAAGGATTACTCAAACACCGCCTGAGTAACAATAATATGAACACCACACAAGGGTTACTCAAACACCGCCTGAGTAACAATAATATGAACACCACACAAGGGTTACTCAAACACCGCCTGAGTAACAATAATATGAACACCACACAAGGGTTACTCAAACACCGCCTGAGTAACAATAATATGAACACCACACAAGGGTTACTCAAACACCGCCTGAGTAACAATAATATGAACACTACACAAGGGTTACTCAAACACCACCTGAGTAACAATAATATGAACACCACACAAGGGTTACTCAAACACCGCCTGAGTAACAATAATATGAACACCACACAAGGGTTACTCAAACACCTCCTGAGTAACAATAATATGAACACCACACAAGGGTTAAATATAGCATTTTGTAGGCAGTGTTTAAATAGGTCCAACATTTGACAGCACGAGTTTGGATTTAACGCACAAATATCTGTTTAGTACGTTCACATTAACATCAAATAAAAAGGAATAAATGGCAAACTAATTATAGATAACAAAGTAGGACGGAATGTATCATTACAGGGTTATAGTAAATGTTTTCCGACCTTTCTTTGTTTTAAATTTCCTTATTTTTTTTCCGGAGATTAATATATATTTTAAAATCATTTATAAAAATGCTTTTTTTAAACTTAGGAATCTTTTTGAATGCGTGTGTTCTTCGAGAAGCTGCTCCTTTCTGAGATTTGAGAAACTGGCTCGTGTTTTAAAATGTTTTATAAAAAATATATAAATAAAGTGTATAGAATCACTTTTTAAAAGCTAAACACTACGAATCGCAAATCAAGCATCGGTAAATAGTTCTTTAATCATTTCTAAAGTATCGTTTCTATGTCATTACACATTTGTAAGCAGTGTATAAACATAATTTTTAAGCCTTTTTTTCCCTGGTTTATATAAGTGCTTAATAACATGCATTTCATGGTTTATTGAGGATAAGTTAATCATTTATAAATTCACCTTTTCACTATTTAAAAACCAGTTATTTATTAGTTGTTAGATATTCAGAGCATTTAGAATGTGTTAATAAATGATCATTAAACAGTTTAAAAGCACATTCACACATCTTATTATTAAGAGATAAACTCAGAGTGATAATAAATGCTTTATTAACACATAATATTACTTTTATTGTGGGCTGCTTGCTTTTGTAACAAATGACAGATTTTCTCTCCACCTATAAGTCGCTTTGGATGCAATAAATGGAAAAAGCAATAAGAGAAAATCTCAGCTCCAAAATGGAGGAGGATGGAGACCGCTTCAGCCCAACAGATTGTCTAATATAATAATAATAATAATAATAATAGCGCTGATGATGGCAACTAAATCAACAAGACTGTCGAATATGAGGTTTACCTAAAATAAAGAGTAAGTAGTCATTGAATATGATGAAATTATGAAATAAATTCAAGTTACAAATCCAACTTTTCCCTACATAAACTACGGCGGCCGAGAGGTGCAAAACACATTTACATAAGGTGAAACACTTTTACAAATTACAAAACAAATGAACATTTTAGAAAACACGTTTACCTTTAAGAAAGCAAATGAACATTTTAGAAATGAACACAAATGCACATTCCGAAGCACTTTTACGAGTTCAGAATCCCGGAAAGGGAGGATACCATTGAGAACCCATAACTTGGCTCGGATTGGCCAGGACTTCTGCCAATCTTTACAAGCGCTCATACAAGCAAACTATTTTAGGATTATAAACACATTTTTTCCACACATTGAAAAAAGCGCTCCTGAAAATATTCTCTACTGCGATGACACTTGTCGACTCTAGATGTCAGCCAACACCAGAGCATTTTTAAATAAAGATTTTCTTTTTTAGTCACCAAAACCCTTCTTGTTTTGATTAAATTCATCTTAGATGTGAATAATGTTACTTTTGAGTGCAGCAATGTAAAAAAAATGTATACATTTGGGGTGTCACCATGGTGCAGTGGGTAGCAAGAAGGTCTCTGGTTCGAGCCTGGGCTGGGTCAGTTGGTATCTCTGTGTGGAGTTCTCATGTTCTCCTCGTGATCGCGTGGGTTTACTCCGGGTGCTCCGGTTTCCTCCACGAGTCCAGAGCAAGAAGGTCTCTGGTTCGAGTCTCAGCTGGGTCAGTTGGTATCTCTGTGTGGAGTTCTCATGTTCTCCTCGTGATCGCGTGGGTTTACTCCGGGTGCTCCGGTTTCCTCCACGAGCCCAGAGACATGCGGAATAAGAGAATTGGGAGAAAACGATTGTTCGTAGTGTTTGAGTGAGAATGAGTGTGTGTGGATGTTTCCCAGCGATGGGTTGCAGCTGGAAGGGCATCCGCCGCATAAAACATATTCCAGAAGAGTTGAGGGTTCATTCTGCTGTGGAGACCCCAAAAGGGAAGATGGATGGAATTAAACATTTGAGCAATCTATTCGTTCTGACTGATCTCTGGATGTTTGTTTCATCTTCTCAAACAACTTATCTCTTGACAAAACGACTCATTTATGTTGTATTTCTGAAAGTAAACTTTATTTAAAAATATATATACTCAGAAATCATGTCAATGCGTCAATTAAAAATGATGCAGCAAACATTGGTGTGGAATTACGGCTGCAGCTATCGAATAATTGGATCTTAATACTGATAATTGGGATTACTGGTCACTCTAATCAATTGTTTAATAAAATGAGCTATTCACTTTTTCATCTCCTGATGTTTTACTTTGCATAACAGATGCATTGCAAGCTTCACTATATTCAGAGCAATATAATCTATCAATACGAATATATTCATTATTCAGATTTATATTATAGTAGCTATTTCACAAATATAATAATAATAAGTATCTCTAACCAAAAACTAATGAAAGAAAGAAATTCCAGACACTCTGATGTGAGTATTGAGCACGCGGCATCCTCCTGCTTACCCTCTCGATGCGTAACAGGAAGTGACTGAGCTGCAGTTCCCCGAGCGGCCTCTAGAGGCTGACTCCAGAAGGGAGCAGGTGCTCATTCACTCCCATGTCAAAACTGAATCTGATTCAATGCTAAAACTAAATCTTTGTGCTGAAAAGCATGTTTCCACCCCTGGCTCCATCAGGTTTGTTGATTCAGATCGCTAGTTTTGATCTTCATGAACACTCTGAGGGTAGGGGGGTATATTAAGATATATTACATTTTAAAGTAACTACTTATAGTTTGAAAAATAGGGTATATCTTTAGTAAATCCTAACTTTTTATGAGCTGTACGACCACTAGGAGTCTCTGTACTCTCACCCCTCTCGCCCCCAGTTGGCTGCTAGCCTGGAAAAATGTAAAAATAAGCAGGAAATCAAAGCAGGCCCCGGAGTAGCAAGTCATAGTCTGGAAAAATATTTCACTTCTGTACTTATTAAGAGAGAGCGCCCCCAGGTGACAGTTAGTCCAGACAAACTCAGGAATAAGTTGAAGGTTAAAGTAGTGACTTAAAGTTTGAAGAATATGTTACAGCTTTGGCAAATCCTAACTTTTTATGAGTGTTTTATCCTCTAGGGGCTGCCATAGTCACTCTCACTCATGCTTTCATGAGAAATAATGCCCCCTGGTGTTCACTTGGGAAATTTCTTAACTAAACAGATAGTTTCAGAGCGTGAGATCAAAGTAGTTCGTTATAATCTGAATATCTTTGGCACATATATATTTTATAAGTGTTTGATCACTAGGGGCCACCATAGTCACTCCCTCCTGATTTCATGTGGGGGTGCGCCCCCTGGTGGCTGATAGCCTGGAAAATTCATAAATAAGCAGGAAGTCAATGCGTGTAAACAAAGTAGCAGGGTATAGTCCAGAAAATACAGAATATATTTGGCAAACTGTCCTTTTAATGAGTTTTAGACCACTAGGGGCCACTGTAGAGTCACTCTCACTCCAACTTTCATAAGAGAGAGCGCCCCCTGGCGCTGTTAGCCTAGAGAAAAGATAATGGAATAAGCAAAATTTTAAAAGTGTGAGAATAAAGTAGTGGCTTATTGTCTAAAAAATATGGAATCTCAGGTGAATCCTAAGTTTTTGAAAAGTGTTCAAAGCCTGAGAACAAAGTAGCTAGCTGTAATCTGAATATCTTTGGGAAATAGTACATTTTTATGAGTGTTTTGACCACTAGGTGCTTCCATAGATTCATTCACTCCTGCTTTCAAGAGAGAGAGCGCCCTCTGGTGGCCCCTGATAAATATCATAGATACGAGCAATAGTAAAGTTGCGGGTTCTAGTCTGACAGAAGGCGTTATTGAAGGAGATGCCTGGAATTTGGGGGGTATCCCACCAACGCTCCGTTGATCGAAGTCCATCGTCTTTATGTGATCAAAACATGGTTGCTAACTTAATCAGCTCTTTAGTTTTTGTTTCATGCAACATGCTATAAATGCACTTTTGAATCTGAGGAAATACGCTGTTATTCTTAGTGTTTGGGTACTTTTTGTTGTTTTATTGATTTATGGAGATTTACAAGCTGACTTTAAAGCATTTTGTGATTTTTTTTTTTAAAACACTTCAGGCACAGGGAGGGAAGTGCCCTTGTCTTATAAAACTATGTAGAAAATAATTGTCATTTTTTTTGTTTGGTCCACTTTAATTGTAAGCGCGGCCTTTTGCATCCTGCTCTACGTGTGATGTCATAATTACTTTTAGAATATTTCCTCTCTTCTGAACCCAACATTCTGGTACTGCAGAATGTTCTGTCGATGACATTACGGTCAATTCTGAGTTCAAGTATGCGAGCTCAGATGTTATCAGGAGCGCTGCATCCCTGGTAACAACTTCAATTCAGTCATCTTCTTGCTGGAGCTTGCTTGTTTGGACACCGGAGCACCCGGAACCACACATAAGTGCCAACCGACCCAGCCGAGGCTCGAACCAGCGACCTTCTTGCTGTGAGACGACCGTGATGCCCTGCATCTTTCCACTTTTTATACCTTAAGATTTTACCTTACAAGAACCTCACAGAGAGTGCTCTCACCTGAACACGGACTCCTCTCGCTCCCGTTGGAGGCTGTTTTATCTGAGCTCCTTGATGCTTCTTTCCTAAACGTTGAGTGTGTAATACTCAGAGTATGCTTCTTGTTGTGATTGTGGTGTGTTGAAACGCCCTTGAACCTGTTCCCCTGCTTGAACAGAATTACAGTCATCTATTTGCGCTCAGTGTTTACCTGGACTGCAATTAAACCCTCCGGATTAATTCTACACTGGCTTCCACCTCATCTGGGCTAGCAACCCTCGTGTATCGAAACATTTACGTGTGATGTGTCCTGTGAGCTCCTGTAGAGGAGCCCGCTTTCTCGATTTCATCGAAAATAGCCTGCATGTATGCGGCCGTGATGTAATCGTGCACTGGCTGAACCGAGACGCTGCTGTTGTTTCAGCTGGAAGCCGTTGTTTTTCTGAGGTTTGAACGTGTTTGAAAGCACTTTCGTGTGTGTTGGGGAGTGAATGTGCTGAACACGGGTCAGGAGGAGAGTTCAGCCGATGTTGCACACATGCCGCCGAGTCCTCGGATGAACCCTGAGCAGCGCACTCACTCAGACACTGTGTTTATTCATCCCATCTGTCTCGCTCGCTCGCTCTTTCTCCACTTTTCCTTTCTGCCCTCCATCGCTCGGCTCTGTCTGATGCCGCTTTCTCAGCATGAGAACAGTTTGCTTACAGATGTAGTTGAACTAAGAACAGGAAATCGATCCGGAAATTGTAGTTTTCTAGTTTTCACGTGCCTCTCACTTGTTCAAATTTCAATAGGGTTGAACAAAATGTTTTTATTTTGCGTTAAAAACTACACACTAATCACTGTGTGTTTATCTTTTTTTGTAAATTAGAAAAGAAAACTTTTCCAGGTGAAAGACGATTCAGGTGATAGTAGATTAGAGCTGAAATCTGTTTTAGAACCTGAGATACGGATACGGTTGTATCTTCGACCAATCAGGGTCCGGGGCCTAATTATGTCACATGTTAACGTTCAAGATCTCCACTAGTGGATGAGATATCATGATGAAAATGATAGAGGACGCTGAGACGAGTAGAATAGAGCGGTTTCAGCTTGAAATCTGCTCCAGAACCTCAGTTACAGACAGTTACCGTCGACCAATCAGGGCTCAGAGGCGGTACACACAGTTACCGTCGACCAATCAGGGCTCGGAGGCGGTACTTTAATTAGGTCACATGTTAATGTTCCAGATCTTCGCTTCTAGATGAGATTTCACGATTAAATCCGCTGGATTCTTCTTGTCTGATCGTGTCCTCACTGGAACACATTTCTAGAGTTTTGAAAAAACATCATTTTTGAACTCCTCATTTCTGGTAACATTTAAAACAAAAAAGTTAATTCCTCCATTAGAAAGGAGATGAAACTAGTAGAGTAAAGTGGTTTTCAGCGTGAATGAAGATCCATAACCTGAGATACTGATCATTTACCTTCAACCAATCAGGACCCGGGGGCGGGACTCAATAAGGTCACATGTTAATATTCCAATATTCCAGATCTCCGCTTCCAGGTGAGATATCGCTTTGAAAAACAACTGGATTATTCTAGAATTCCTGAATTATAGTTTTGAAACATTGAACAAAAACAACATACTAACTGCTGTGATAGAGGACGCGGAGACGAGTAGAATAGAGCGCTTTTCAGCTTTAAATCTGCTCCAGAACCTGCGATACGCATGTTTAACCTTCGTCCAATCAGGGCCCGGGGGGGGCACCCAATTAGGTCCCATGTTAATATTCCAGATCTCCGCTTCTAGATGAGATCTCACAATGAAAACCACTGGATTCCTCTCGTCTGAACTAGTTCTCTCTCTGGAACAAATGCCAAGATTTTCCAAAAAAATTTTTTTTTACAAAAACGGCATAACTACCATTGTTTTTTTTTGTCATTTTTGGTCAAAATAACAATTATTTTGGACTTCCCCGGATAAAAGAGGATGCTGAGAGTAGTAAAATGGAGCGCTTTTTTCAGCTTCAAATCTGCTCCAGAACCTGCGATAAGCAAGTTTTATCTTTGACCAATCAGGGTCTGGAGGTGGTGCTTAATTGAGCCACATGTTAATATTTCAGATCTCTGCTTCTAGGTGAGATATTGTGATAAAAACCACTGAATTCTTCTCATCTGAACATGTTCTCTCACAGGAACGAATGTAAAAAAAAAAGTAAAAAAATGAAACACTGTGGTGCTCTGATGGGATGTGATGTCTCAGACTGGGATCAGAGAGTCCCACAGCTGCTCTGGGAACAGCGTGGATTGCATCCTTTATTGAGATGGAGCCACGTTCCCGGATGTTCTCCACGCTGGTGAGGCACTTCATGTGCTGCCTGGATTTGTTGCAGTTTGTTGCTCAATTAAAGACACACAAATTCGATTTGCACCCTAAACTGCTCCATATCGTTCCTCTCCGCTCCTCCTCGACCTCGCTTTTGTGTTTCTCGTCTGCTTTGAATTGTTAACCGTGGCACAGGAGATCAGAATGCTGAGAAATCTCACGGTGGCCGTCAGATGTTGTCTCCTGCCAGACGCGAGGGACTCATGAATAAAGCGCCGGCGCTAAAGGCCATCGCTGCGTAATCTACGGACGCCGCGGTGACCTTTCTCTTCATGAAAAGTGATCCTGCATGGAAAACTGCAGAGAGGGTTTATCTTTTGACTTCATCGCACGCCTGCTTAATCAGTTTAATGCGTGGAATGGAACAAACCAACACGAGCATTCAGCCTTGGTGTCATAATAAAACCACGGCGAGGGGCTTTGTGCGAGGGGCTTTGCTTTTGTGCAAAATCAAAGTCGACTCGTGGGTGTCTCCTGCAACCGCTCTCAGAGGAGATGCAAGCGTTGCTCCGGTCCTAAACCAGCGTGAAGCACTGTTCACACACAGAGAGCTGATTTGCACTCTTTTACACTGAAAAGCATCGTAAACAGAAAGGAAAAGTACACCGTGTATGACCTACGCCTCATAAAGAGCGCTTTACGGCTGCTCGAGAGCTGCCAGTTCCTTCAGCAGCGGCCGAGGGTCAGCCTCCTCGTATCTGCAGCCGTTTACTGCTGTGTGGCACTTTAAAGAAGAGCAGATGTTCTAGACACTTCATTTGTATAGGAATACATAGGATTATAAGATATACAAAACTCTTATGATTTAATAAATTATCTCTATATTGTTCCTTTTCCACACAAGATCGGTCCAAAAATCCTCTTCTAGAACATGTGATCGTGTGATTTTGAAAAAAAAAAACACTGAGTTTGGTTCTAGTTGGAGTCAGATGCAATTTATACATTTGCATAACTGTAATAAGCTATTTCTGGTTAAAAATTGAATCAAATTCAGGGAATATATTTGTGAATCAAGATATATCAATACGAACGGCGGTTCACTTTAACTTTATTCTGAATATAAGTTCTGTTCAGAGCATGATGTTATCTCTTCTGATTCAGGTTGAAAGCATTGGAAATGAAATGTAGCTTTAAAATCACATAGTTTCGGTCTGGGTGGAGCTTGTGTGTAAATGCATTTTGTATCAAAGCAACAAAATGTGTTAAATACATCGCCTACATATACAGATGTTGTGCTAATCGTGTTAAGAGTTTAAATGTATTGAACAAAGAAACGGTCTTAGCGATTGTGAAAAACTGTAAGAGGAAGCTCAAAAGAAAAACGGAACAGGAACAAGGCACACAAATTTTTAATGATCACAAATACTTTTTAAAGATGATTCCGTTCGTGCACGTCAGCGCTGAGTGTGTACATTGAGCAGAACCGATTCGCTCCCCAAACATTCAGCTTCTCTGGCTCCAAAAATAGCTCCTTCTCAGAAAACAAGCGCTGAGCAAAACGATCCGGTTACCAAGAAAAACATGCTGTTCTTCTTTGCTTCTGCCTTCGTTCTCGTTTGAGCCAACGCCACGCTTCTCATGGGACCGCTGGAGCTCTTTTACAGAGCATGCTGGGTAGAACCGGCGCTGTTGTGATGGATTCACTCTCGCTGCCAGAGGAGAAATAGCTGTCATGAATCGGTACAAAAAGTGCTTTTCTTTTGAGTAGTTGTCATTGTTTTTGTTTGTTTTGGTGCTGTATCTTTATTGAATATACTTTGACATACATACACATACATGGGGTTGTGGGGAGGGGGGGGGTCTTGACAACTAAGGATAGATTAAGGGTTTGCACGTACATTTAAGTTAGAGCCCAAGTAACAAATATGTCTTTAGCTGCAGATCTGCATTAAGCTTTTCAAACATATATCCTTCTCATGTCTATAAGAAAAGAATATATATATATAAGTGAAGCACCAATACCGCTATTAGCCTCGATACTAAATTAAAAGTTATCCAAGTTAAAAGACCGGGGAGCGATACCACCGTCTGAGAGGTGTCTGTGTTAGAGCGGTGTGTGAGGGGTTAATCACAGGCCCCGCCCCCACACCCCGGCTGCAGCTCCGAGCGCGGAGAAGACGAGGAGAGACGCGTCAGCATGTGGAACTATTTCAACGTGAACGAAGACGACAAAACAAAGGCGGACTGCAAGTTGTGCTCCGCCAGAGGAGGCTCAGAACATGTCGCATTTAACACGAGTCATTTAATCAAGCAGCTAAAATGTTCTGAGTCCAGATACGACGTCCCGAGCCGCCGCTACACGACTGACACGGAGCTGCCGAAACTACACGACTCATAATTCTCCTCAGCCTGCTGCAAACCTCGTCTGCGTTTAGTTTCTCCACGGAGGTTTGCAGAAGCAGCGTTAGCCCCGCGTCGCTAATGAGCCTCACCTCCAGAGCTTCAGCCACAACGAGCCGTAACACACACACCAGCAGGCCTTCATTATGAGAGTTAAGAATATATATATATATTTTTTTATAACGATTTACTCTGTAATAAGTTGCATGCAACATGCTTTTCATTATAAATAAATGATCTTAATTCCAAACTAGTCCCTTGTTTGTTTGTTAATTATATGACTAACAATGAAACTGAAATGCAAGCACTCTTACTCGTTTGCCAAAAAAGTGGTACCGGTGCATCCCTAACATATATATATCTTATAGCCATTAGAAGGATGTGTAGAGTGAATAACTGTCTATCATTTGCACTACTGTATATTTCATTCATATCTGTCTGTAAAAGACACACCTGCACGCACACACGCACACACACACACACACGCACGCACACACGCCCCCAACCCTCCCCCCCCAACACACACACACACACTCAATTTAGTGATTATATAGTGCAGTGGTTCTAAAACTAGTGATACTCAGACACCTGTTGGTGGTATGCAAGTGGGTGTCAAAAAAACCCCCAAAACATTCAGTCGTGATGGCATGGTATCTGAGACCTGATCCGTGGCCCATTTTCTTGAACGGCGCTGGGATACTTTTGATTGTTTTGAGTCCCTGGAGCGAGGAAGTGTGCTGTGCCTCACTACCAATCCCACACCAAGTTTAATTTTAAACATAAATTGTAGAAATTGTAGGGTTTGCAGTCAATCAAAATAATTTCAGGAGTGAGGCAAAAATCTGCCAACAGCACAGTGCACAAGGAATTTATGGAGAACTAGAGAGTTGATGGGCTGAGTTGATGAGTGGGTGTGGTGTTATTTATTCAGTAGTATGCTGCCAAGTGTTGATTGTAGACCTGAGTGGGCATGGCTGATGTTGAAAGTGGGTCAAGGTTTGGTAGGCTCCTGAAAACAGAACACATATACACATATAACAACTACAAGAGGTGGGTGGTAACACAAATCTGTTGCCACTATTCCTGAGCAGGTAAAACATATACTTGGAAGTTGTTTAAAAGTGAAGCTATGTACGGACATGTTAGCTCATGGATTTAACCCAGAAATTCACAATTTGCATGAGATTTACGCAATGATTACAGCAAGAGTTTATGCTACTATCTGTTGTTATAACGGTGCTGCTGATATGATGAAACCAAACATCTGAGATGAATATCTGAAGGGTCGGAGTTTATATAAACACAGCCTTGCGTTCATCATTTCTAATAACAACATTAAAACTCTTTAAAGCAGAGCTAATGGAAAAATATAAAACAAATATTATAACGTTTAAATTTTCCAAAATTTACAGAGAGAGAGAGAAAGAGTTCAACGGCAGATATTTTGCTATCAAACTTGATACTTTTTTCATTTAAAACTGTACATTCCTAATGTTCAGGCTGTCTACTGTTGCTAAAATGAATACATATTTTTCTTAGTGATAATATTGCCTTTATATGAACTTTACTTAACTGTAGCTGCATAGGAAGGCCTCTATGCTGTAGCTATACTGTAATTGTGTATTTTAATGCTGCTCATTATGGTGGAACTTGGAGTGCCAAATTGGTACTTGGTGAAAAAAGTTTGGGAACCACTGGTATAGTGTTTTTGATAGAAGCCTTTATGCTAAATACACAGATGAAAAATGTATGGGGAACATTGTCATAATTCTCTCAAAATGACATTTGTAGCAGATCAAGCAAGAAAATGGAAGGATGAGCTGCATCTGGTGTCAGTAGAGTGTTTTAGAGTCAAGCTATTTGTAGTTTTAAGCAATCGTGTTTTTGAGGTTGGCACTTTTTCAGATGCTCTCATCTCTGCTGCTTGCTCATAGACATGCAAATACATTTCAGCGAACATGAAGGATGTAATATTTAGACTAAATCAGCTTCAGATTTTTGCTTACACTACATACAATAAAGTAAAAAAAAATATTGTTAGCACTTACGTCACTAGTTATTGTATTAATATGCAGCAGAACTTTGTTGTTTTTCTTGTGGTTTTGTAAGGAGTGAGTCACAAGTGAAAACCAGAAGAGTTTTGGGGTTTCACAGAGTATGTTTTAATGTGGTGGCGCTGCAGTTCAAGATCTCTCTAACACATCAAAACTCACCAAATAAATGTGAAAACTTAAAATTTACTAAAGTTTACTAAAAGTTCCAACAGTGCTTTCTCTTGATGGCAAATGGTTTTACAGCTTCAACATAACACTATTAAAACATTCAATTGCTTGCCGCTGATGATCAAATAGCTCTCATTGGAAATGATACTGACGTGTATCTTTTAAATGTAGCATCCTACAGGTTTCACTTTGCTCCAGTAACAGGAATCTATTTTACATTTTATTTGAAATACAATGGCGTCACGGTGGCGCAGTGGGTAGCACGGTCGTCTCACAGCAAGAAGGTCGCTGGTTCTAGGCTCGGCTGGGGCAGGTGGCACATGGGTTTTCTCCGGGTGCTCCGGTTTCCCCACAACCCCCCCCCCCCCCACTCCCCAATGCGTTATAAGTTAATTGAGTAAGAACGATTGTCCATAGTGTTAAAGTGTGAATGTCTGTGTGAATGTTTCCCAGCGATGGGTTGCAGCTGGAAGGGCATCCGCCGCGTAAAACATATTCCAGAAGAGTTGGAGGTTCATTCCGTTGTGGCGACCCCGAAAGGGAAGAAAGCCGACATGAAGATGAATGAATATTTAAATTGATAAAAAAACAAGAATAAGATTGGTAAGAAATTCTTATCAAGTCTGATAAGAAATGACACAGTTTTTGTTAGAGTCTGACCATGAATACAAAGCAGATGAAAAGCATTCTGCCTCACCAAAAAGCCTCACCAAATGCATAGTAACAATCAAGGGGCAACTGAAAAACATATTTCAAATATTTTTTTACCTGTTTTATCAAGAGCAAAATCAATGCTAACCATGCTGTAATCATGTTAGAATCATGCTGCGGCCAAGTTGAGTAACGTTACTGTTAGTTTGATCACGGTAAAAACAAACAGGATCCAACAGGCTTACCCTCATGGTTCAAGTGTTTGTGTCGTGTTTTGCACACTACACTTTTATACACTTTGTTCAACTGTTTACATTTCATCAATCCTTCATTCTACCTCATAGCCTTATCTTAATTGCTTGTTGTGTTGCACTTTACAGTATTTATGTGGTTTGTATTGTACTTATGATGTTTGGTCTGATGGCTCCATTGTACCAAAGGAAATTCCTTGTTCGCGCACACACACACACACACACACACGCACCCACGCACCCACACACCCACACACACACATACATACATACATATATATATATATATATATATATATATATATATATATATATATATATATATATATATATATATATATATATATATATATATATATACATACAATGTTACTTTCCACTGGATCTTCTGTACATTCATTTAAAAGCCTGTATTATATTTATTGTAAATAGACCACTTATGCACTTCTGGTTAGAAGTTTCATTGGCTCTACACGTGTACCTTGCACAATGACAATAAAGTTTAATCTAATCTGATCTAATCTAATAGTTGTGGATTACTTAGCTGTTCGCTGGGAAATCCATAATAGAAAAAAATATTAAGGGCTTCATTGGTAAGTATCACATTCAATGATTTTATAGATTTCTTTCTTTACTGTCTTTCAGTTCAACTGTAGTTTGGAGCGTTCTCAGAATGTGTGGATATCATCTCCCACTTCTCCACAGTTTCTCCGACAGTTTGCTAATCTTAAAGAGCTATCAAATTTAGCAACCACCAGTAGAACTCTATAAAATTTAACGTTTAGTTTCCAGTCCAATTCCTTCCAATCCTGCTCCTGATGCCCTCGTGACACCCACCACAGACGTCCGTCCACTGCTCGTCCTCTGTAGCGCTGTCTCTGTAGTTTTAACCAGCAGTATTATTACACGCTCCTGCCAGGTTGCCATGTCCTCCTGTAATACATCTTTTGGGAACTTTTAATGGACTTAATTCTAGGTTTATCTTTACATTTTTATTACATTTGCTTGCATTTTCTAGCCCAGTATTGCAACACTCTTGGGTCAAAGCTGTTTTTTCGTCTTGTTAATCAATTCTAGCGGTGAAAGAAATATGTGAGTTTCTATTTATGGAAGATTAACTGTAGAAAGTACTAAAATCCATCTTTTGCTTTGCGCCGGGGTTGTTTTTGGCATCATGCTAAAAGATCAGGAATTCCTCTGTGAAGGAAGCACAAATATCCGCTCCTGGTGCTCCTCGGTGATCAATATTAAACCGTTTAACAGTCGGCCAATAGCTGTGATCTTTGAAGCGAGTGTTGCCATGTTATTCACAGTTCATTGACTCAAAACCAGCCAGACTTCAAGCTGATTCTCATATTAACTTAAGGCTCCCATGTCTCAACTATTTTTCCAACGTGAGATAGAACGTTGATGCTGATACGGTTGCTAAGGTAGGCAGTCTGGTTGCTATGTAGGCATCTGTGACACTATGTGAACGTAAAGCATCAGAAATTGTTTCCATTGTCAATATTAGTTTTATAAACCAACCCCTGTAATGTGTCTGTTTTCCTGAGCGAAGGTAAGTATATGCTGATGCGGTTGCTATGGTAGACCATCTGGTTGCTGTGGAGGAAACTGATACATTGGAAAATGTTTCCTTCTCAAATCACGTTTCGTAAACCCACCCCGAGTTTTTTCTATTTTTTCAAGCTGAGATAGAGATGCTAAGGTGGTTGCTAAGGTAGACAGTCTAGTTGCTATGATGGAGAAAATGTTTCCCTTTTCAATATTAGTTCTCTAAAGCAGCGGCCCCCAACTCCCGGTTGGTACCGGGCCAAACAGAAAGAATAAATAATATGCGTTACTTGCGTTTTATTTATTTCCAAACCTGAACGGTGTTTTATTTTGAAAAAATACCAGATTCTCTTAGTTACATACGTCTGTGTCACTCTCTGTGTGACCCGTCTGACGCAGGTGAAGGCACTCTTCTCTTTGGAAAGTTTCTGTAGGAAGGGGAAAAGGCTCAGCGAGGAGACAGAGGAGGAGCCTACAACCTCCAAGAAAAAGAAAGTTGTAATTAACAGACAATATCAAGAGTCCTCCTTAAAATATGGATTTATCTCGACAGGAGTTTCCCACGATCTTAACCCACTCTGCATAATCTGCAGCAACCGGCTCTCGAATGATTCACGTTTATTAATATGTTTACAAGATACCAGAGTTTAAATGTAGGCCGTATAATATTATTTTGTTGTATTTATCCTCCAGACCTCAATGTCCCTGAAAATATTGTCTGACGTTAAACCGGTCTGTGGCACAAGAACGGTGCTCTAAACCAACACATGTGTCTTAAAAACGTTTTTAATCCAAGGTAGAGATATGCTGTTGTGGTTGCTAAGGAAGCCAGTCTCGTTACTATGGAGGTAACCGTGACATTAGAATAGAAAATGTTTCCCTCATCAAAACAAGTTGTATAACTCAACCTCCATGTTTTCATTTTCCTAAGCTGAGATAGAGATATTGTGAGGTGGTTGCTAAGGTAGACCGTCTGGTTGCTATGGAGGTATCTGTGACATTGGAAAATGTTTTCCTTGACAAGATCAGGTTTGAAAGTCAAGCAAAAAAAAATCCTAATCTGTGCTAGAGATATGCTGATATGGTTGCTAAGGTAGATCATCTGGTCACTATGGAGGCTTTTGTGACCTTGGAAAGTGTTCCCTTATCAACTTTTTGTAAATAAATCTTCATGATTTCATTATTTTCATAAGCTGAGATGGAGATGTGGTGATGCGGTTGCTAAGGTAGGCAGGCTGGTTGCTATGGAGGCATTTATGACATTTAGAGGCATTTAGGAAATTGCTTCCCTTATCAAAATTAGTTTTGTAAGTCCATCACCATGTTTTCATTATTTTCATAAGCTAAGAAAAATGCTGATGCGGTTGCTAAGGTAGACAGGCTGGTTGCTATGGAGTCATCTGTGGCATCTAAACAATTTTACTTTTATCAAAATGGGTTTTGTAAATAAACCCCCATGTTTTATTTGTTTTCCTAAGCTGAAATAGGGACACGCTGATGCGGTTGCTAAGGTTTACTGCCTGGTTGCTATGGAGTTATCTGTGAGGTGTATCTACATGTATCTCAAAACATTTGATTAAGTTAGAATTTTTCTGGGCTTTATTTTTACTGGATTCAGTGTGCGGATTAGATAAAGAATTAGATTTTCCGCTCTACGATGTGCGATTAGGTGATTCAATTACGCTGTTTACCCAAAAGACAAACACACGTGAACCGAGAACTTTGTGAATGAAAGCATGTTGTTCTGAATCGCTTTAAAGCAGAATCAAGATTCACTCATCCATCATTGAACAGCTGCATCCAATAATGTCCCGCAGTAACACAGGACCACTTGATTCTGCAAAAGCACAGCTGTTCTTAATAACAGGATTCAATCAGAGGTCGTCGACTGGTCCAGTGCATCTGAGGACGCCGTCCGGACTGTGCTTTCATTGATGCTTGAGCCAGTCTAATCTCACACAGATGATGTCCTGACTCTGCTATTCCTCTGATCAGAAACGCTCGACTGAACCCCACACCAGCTCCAAAAAACAATGTTAACATAAGTGATGAATCAGTTTTTGAGTTTTGAGACGGCTCATTCTGCACAAAGGTGCATTCGTATCGTCATCTCTCCGTTTTGAGGTGAAATCCTGCTGTGCCACGATCCCTCGACGGAATTCAATGGCTACTTCAACCTTTCCCCTTTTAATGAACATAATTTTATATTTCATGTGTTCATATACTAGTAATTAGGGCTGCAAGTAACGATTAGTTTAAAGAGTTGCTATTCTGGATTGAAAATGAGCTTTCATGCGGAACACAAGTTTGAGGTTTTAATCGGAATCTGAAAGAGCTTTGTGTATTAAGTTATTGTGTTTAATAAGAAAAAGTCGACTCAGAGTCACTGAAACGAATCGTTATGAAAGCGAATCTTTTAGCCAAGTTTGAGGTTTTAATCTGAAAGAGCTTTGTGTATCAAGTTATTGTGTTTAATAAGAAAGAGTCGACTCAGTCACTGAAACGAATCGTTATGAAAGTGAATCTTTTAGCCAAGTTTGAGGTTTTAATCTGAAAGAGCTTTGTGTATTAAGTTATTGTGTTTAATAAGAAAAAGTCGACTCAGAGTCACTGAAACGAATCGTTATGAAAGCGAATCTTTTAGCCAAGTTTGAGGTTTTAATCTGAAAGAGCTTTGTGTATCAAGTTATTGTGTTTAATAAGAAAGAGTCGACTCAGTCACTGAAACGAATCGTTATGAAAGCGAATCTTTTAGCCAAGTTTGAGGTTTTAATCTGAAAGAGCTTTGTGTATCAAGTTATTGTGTTTAATAAGAAAGAGTCGACTCAGAGTCACTGAAACGAATCGTTATGAAAGTGAATCTTTTAGCCGTTTTTTTGCGATTTCAGATTGTAATGCTCCCCTTCTTCCACCTGCATCATTCACTCATTCACAACCTATAAGCAATGTAAGGATTATAAGAAATTCTGCCTCAGATCCTTAGGGTTTGTACGGTTAAGGAGTACAGTTTAAAGTAAATTAATTTTTCTAATTTTCAGAGCCTGAAGATTTTAAATAGAGATTTAAATGAGTTTGATCATCAAGTAAATTCTCACCTCTCAACAGACAGCCAACCACAGTACAGTAAAAAAAAAAGTTATTTTCATACTGCAGTCATACTCCAGGGGGCGATCACAGCGCTGGGTCTTCGATCAGTGTACAGTTTGAGACACACCTGGTTCAGAGCAGCAGCAGGAATTCAGCCTCTTTATCACGCTTTAAGCAACGTTTAGTGTGTTTACGCTAAACACGAAATGAAAATTCTTTACACAGACTCTTGAACATCTTGAAATCGCTTTTTCTGCATTCAAGTGTGAAATGTGCTTCACAGCAGAAGCTAAAGCTCACGAGGGCTGCTAGCAGGAGGCTCGCGTCTCTTTAAACATGAGCTGATGAGGATGGAGTTAAGAGCACTGCTCTAATCGAGTCAATAACTACAGCGTTCCTGAATGTCTGGCGTCCTCTGCTACCTTATCTTCTTTAAAACACAAAATAAAATGCATTAAAATTGAAAGTACAATGTGCAAATAAAAATTTAGAAAATAAAGTATCAAAACATATCTAAATAAAATTATATATATATATATATATATAAGAAAATATTCATTATTATACAATTTATATATATAAATAAAAATATGTTACATTTTTATTAAATTAAACGAGAGAGAGTGGAGAAATAGAGGAGAAGGGTGATGAGAGAGTGGAGAAGTAAACGAGAGAGAGAGTAAAATAGAGGAGAAGGGTGATGAGAGAGTGGAAAAGTAAATGAGGGAGAGTGGAGAAATAGAGGAGAAGGGTGAAGAGAGAGTGGAGAAAGTAAACGAGAGAGAGAGGAGAAATAGGGACGGAAGACGTGGTGAATAGAGAAGAGTGGAAGAAGTAAACGAGAGAGAGGAGAATAGAGGATGAAGGGTGAAGAGAGAGTGAGAACGTAAACGAGAGAAGAGTGGAGAAATAGAGGAGAAGGGTGATGAGAGAAGTGGAGAAGTAAACGAGAGCGAGGAGAGGAGAAATAGAGGAGAAGGGTGGAAGGGTGATGAGAGAGTGGAGAAGTAAACGAGAGAGAGGAGGAAAAATAGAGGAGAAGGGTGATGAGAGAGTGGAGAGAAGAAACGAAGAGAGAGGAGAGGAGAGATAGAGGAGAGGGTGAGAGAGAGGGGAGAAGTAAAGAGAGAGAGAGAGGAGAAATAGAGGAGAAGGGTGATGAGAGAGTGGAGAAGTAAACGAGAGAGAGAGGAGAAATAGAGGAGAAGGGTGATGAGAGAGTGGAGAAGTAACGAGAGAGAGGGAGAAAGAGAGGAGAAGGGTGAAGAGAGAAGTGGAGAAGTAAAGCGATAGAGAGAGTGGAGAAATAGAGGAGAAGGGTGATGAGAGAGTGGAGAAGTAAACGAGAGAGAGAGGAGAAATAGAGGAGAAGGGTGATGAGAGAGTGGAGAAGTAAACGAGAGAGAGAGGAGAAATAGAGGAGAAGGGTGATGAGAGAGTGGAGAAGTAAACGAGAGAGAGGAGAAATAGAGGAGAAGGGTGAAGAGAGAGTGGAGAAGTAAACAAGAGAGAGAGAGGAGAAATAGAGGAGAAGGGTGAAGAGAGAGTGGAGAAGTAAACAAGAGAGAGAGAGGAGAAATAGAGGAGAAGGGTGATGAGAGAGTGGAGAAGTAAACGAGAGAGAGAGGAGAAATAGAGGAGAAGGGTGAAGAGAGAGTGGAGAAGTAAACGAGAGAGAGAGGAGAGAAATAGAGGAGAAGGGTGATGAGAGAGTGGAGAAGTAAACGAGAGAGAGAGGAGAAATAGAGGAGAAGGGTGATGAGAGAGTGGAGAAGTAAACGAGAGAGAGAGGAGAAATAGAGGAGAAGGGTGATGAGAGAGTGGAGAAGTAAACGAGAGAGAGGAGAAATAGAGAAGGGTGAAGAGAGAGTGGAGAAGTAAACGAGAGAGAGTGGAGAAATAGAGGAGAAGGGTGATGAGAGAGTGGAGAAGTAAACGAGAGAGAGAGGAGAAATAGAGGAGAAGGGTGAAGAGAGAGTGGAGAAATAGAGGAGAAGGGTGATGAGAGAGTGGAGAAGTAAACGAGAGAGAGAGGAGAAATAGAGGAGAAGGGTGATGAGAGAGTGGAGAAGTAAATGAGAGAGAGAGGAGAAATAGAGGAGAAGGGTGATGAGGGTGAAGAGAGAGTGGAGAAGTAAATGAGAGAGAGGAGAAATAGAGGAGAAGGGTGATGAGAGAGTGGAAAAGTAAATGAGAGAGAGAGGAGAAATAGAGGAGAAGGGTGATGAGAGAGTGGAAAAGTAAATGAGAGAGAGAGGAGGATTAGAGGAGAAGGGTGATGAGAGTGGAGAAGTAAACGAGAGAGAGAGGAGAAATAGAGGAGAAGGGTGAAGAGAGAATGGAGAAGTAAACGAGAGAGAGTGGAGAAATAGAGGAGAAGGGTGATGAGAGAGTGGAGAAGAGTAAATGAGAGAGAGAGGAGAAATAGAGGAGAAGGGTGATGAGAGAGTGGAAAAGTAAATGAGAGAGAGAGGAGAAATAGAGGAGAAGGGTGATGAGAGAGTGGAAAAGTAAATGAGAGAGAGAGGAGGATTAGAGGAGAAGGGTGATGAGAGTGGAGAAGTAAACAAGAGAGAGGAGAAATAGAGGAGAAGGGTGATGAGAGAGTGGAGAAGTAAACGAGAGAGAGTGGAGAAATAGAGGAGAAGGGTGATGAGAGAGTGGAGAAGTAAACGAGAGAGAGAGGAGAAATAGAGGAGAAGGGTGAAGAGAGAGTGGAGAAGTAAATGAGAGAGAGGAGAAATAGAGGAGAAGGGTGATGAGAGAGTGGAAGAAGTGAAAGTACATGAGAGAGCAGAGGAGAAATCGAGGTAGAAGGGTTGATGAGAGAGTGGAAAAGTAAATGAAGAGAGAGGAGGAAGGATTAGAGGAGAAGGGTGATGAGAGAGTAGGGAGAAGTAAACGAGAGAGAGAGGAGAAATAGAGGAGAAGGTGTGATGAGAGAGTGGAGAAAGTAAATGAGAGAGAGAGGAGAAATAGAGGAGAAGGGTGATGAGAGAGTGGAGAAGTAAATGAGAGAGAGGAGAAATAGAGGAGAAGGGTGATGAGAGAGTGGAAAAGTAAATGAGAGAGAGAGGAGGATTAGAGGAGAAGGGTGATGAGAGTGGAGAAGTAAACAAGAGAGAGGAGAAATAGAGGAGAAGGGTGATGAGAGAGAGGAGAATTAGAGGAGAAGGGTGATGAGAGAGTGGAGAAGTAAATGAGAGAGAGAGGAGAAATAGAGGAGAAGGGTGATGAGAGAGTGGAGAAGTAAATGAGAGAGAGAGGAGAAATAGAGGAGAAGGGTGATGAGAGAGTGGAGAAGTAAATGAGAGAGAGAGGAGAAATAGAGGAGAAGGGTGATGAGAGAGTGGAGAAGTAAATGAGAGAGAGAGGAGAAATAGAGGAGAAGGGTGATTAGAAAGGGGAGAAATAAAGGGAAAAGAGAGAGAGATCGGGATAAAGGGAGAGGCGATAGAGGCGATGAGAGAGGAGAAATAGAGGAGAGAGATGGAGAGGGGAGAGTTAGAGGAGACAAGAGGGGAGATATAGAGGAGAGAAAAAAGGAGATGTGATAAGGGAGATATGGAGAAGTGGGGGTAGAGGAGAGAGTTGGGGATAGAGAGATAGAGGAGAAAGGAGAGAACGATAGTGAGAGAGAGAGAGAGAGAGAGAGGGGGGAAAGAGAGAGAGTTACATTTGGTTCAAATTCTCAGAATTTCTAATATGAGTGATATTCCTCAGAAGGATCAAAGGTGCAGCTGTGTTGCAGGGTTGAGATGGAGAAACATCTGTCAGCATCATTTAAAACAGATGAGCAGCGCTTGAGCTGAGCGTTTCTGAGCGGAGTTGCTCGGCTCGTTTTCACGCGAGTCCCTTTCGCAAGCTGCGCGTTCATCTCTCAGCGTTCTCGTGTTTGGTGGGTTCAGCATGGAGACTTGCATTGGCTGCCTCTCAACTGAAGGGTTTGCAGCCAAACGCCGCTCTGCACACCGGTTTATTCTGTCAAGGAGGAGGAGGAGGAGGAGGAGGAGGTGGAGGAGGAGGAGGAGGAGGAGGAGGAGGAGGAGAGAGGGATGTGTTTCTGTGTCTGTGATTGACCTCTCGATGTTCTGCGCACTCCAGCTGTTCACCCAGGAAGTACTCTGTATATGTGACTTTAGGGCAGTGGTTCTCAAATAGTGGGGCTCCGTCAAGAGGGGCACGTTTGACCTCGGGGAACAGGATTTTTTTTTCTTCTTTTTTTACTGTTCTAGAATAAAGTGCAGGACCACTCCCGTACTTTAGGGGGCAGTGGCGCTCTCATTGGCAGAGTGTGAAGCGTAGACAGGAAGTGTAGAAGACCGGCGGAGAGAGAAGGAGATAAAGAGACGAACGAAAGTCTCCCGAAAGCTAAGACGAGGAAATATGACGCGTTTGTAGCGCTTGGCTTCACTGTGACTGCGGCGAGAGACGAGGAGAGACAGGTGTGCTTACTGAGTCTAAACATGTTGCAGCGGACAGCATGAAGCCAAATAAATGAAGACGTCACTTAGACATTACGCTCCAATCACGCTGATAAACCGCTTGAGTTTTTTTAGCGAAAACGAGCCGAATTTTGGCAGCAATCACGATCAGTCAAACAATGTTTATAGTTTTATTAAGATTTAATGTTTTTTTTACATTTCAGATGTGCCTTAAATCTTTTCTGCTACAGTTAATAAAACTATTCTTTGTTGTAAGTTGGTCCATATTTCTTTCTTTTTTTTCTCTTATACGTTAATAAGGATACTGTGTTATGCAGAGGTGTACTTATAACACATTTAAAGACAAATAATGCTATTTATAGTTGCGCAGGGGGGCACAAGAGATGTTTTTTTCTTCCTGGGGGGGTGCGACAGAAAATAATTGAGAAACACTGCTTTAGGGAGACTTTAAAGCTGCATCGGTAGTTTGCTCCTCACTCTGGTGCTCGCATCTCTTTCAGCTGAAACCTAGTTAACAGAAGAGCACCTCTGTGTTTGGGTTTAAGGCTTTTTAGTGTTCTCATAAACAGCTGCTGGTCAAGAAGTTAAAATAGCAAGGAAAAGTTCATTATAACATTTATTAAACATGAACTGATATGTTGCAGATGATGATTTTCTGCACTTTTGATTCTTATAGAGAGGGAGAGAGAAGGAAAGAGAGAGGATAGAGGCGGAAAAAGAGAGGGGGAGGGAAGGAAAAATAGAATGAGAAGAGAAGGAACGAGAGGGGAGAGAAGGAAAAAGGGACAATAGAGAAGGAAAGAGAGGATAGAGAAGGAAAGAGAGAGAATAGAGAAGGAAAAAGAAAGGGGGAGGGAAGGAAAGATAGAATGAGAAGAGAAGGAACGAGAGGGGAGAGAAGGAAAAAGGGACAATAGAGAAGTAAAGAGAGAAATAGAGAAGTAAAGAGAGAAATAGAGAAGTAAAGAGAGAATAGAGAAGTAAAGAGAGAGGATAGAGAAAGAAAGAGAGAGCATAGAGAAGTAAAGAGAGAATATAGAAGGAAAGAGAGAGAGTGTAGAGAAGGAAAGAGAGGTGGAAGAGATAGAAAGAGACAAGGAGAGATGGTAGAGAAGAAAAGAGAGAGAGTAGAGAAGGAAAGAGAGAGGGGGAAGAGAGGGAATAGATAAAGAAAGAGAGAGGGGAAGATAGGGAATAGATAGAGAGAGAAAGAGAGGGAATAGATAGAGGATAGAGAAAGAAAGAGAGCGGGGGAGGGAATAGATAGAGGATAGAGAAAGAAAGAGAGAGGGGAAGAGAGGGAATAGATAGAGAGAGGATAGAGAAAGAAAGAGAGAGGCAGGAAGTGAGATGATGAGAAAGGGATAGAGAAAGAAAGAGAGAGGCAGGAAGTGAGATGATGAGAAAGGGATAGAGAGAGGGGGGAGGAGATGAGGAGAGATGGAGACCATAGAGAGAAAGAGAGATCAGTCAGTCAAAAAACGTCTGGAATGAGAAGCTGTGTCCAAACCTTTGCTCTGTTTTGTATGTTACAAGCCACTCTATCACTTTTCAGTACGTTCAGTAAAGCTCACTCTCAGGATCATGTAATCGCACTTAATTATAACTCAAACACAGAGCTTCAGGAATCTCCAAACTCAGTGAAACATGGACCGGTGTGGAAGCTCCTCGCTGCTCCTGCCCTCGCTCTGACTCGTGGGGTCAGAAACCCGTCACTCTGATGAATGCCATCCAGAAAGGAACGATGAATTATGGAGCGTGTAAAGGTTACAGTGAATGCTAGCGCGCTATTCAACTCTGCGTGATTGAATTCATCATTAATTGGTATTTTTGGTATTTTATAAATATTTCCTTGAGTTTCCAGAGGCCTTGGCACTCTTGACATAAATATCCTCCGGAGAATCAAGGAAAAAGAATTTCCCGATGCAGTGTTTTAATTTCCTGCGTACTCAGAGCAGTTTCGTCCCACACAAACACTTAAGATATCTTCGTAAAGGCCAGGATCTCCAGCTTCGAGCACACCAGCTCAAATGAGTCCAAATGCATCCACCCAAAACCAGCGTCTACTACAGGACACTTATCTTTAAATGTAATTGCTTTGCATAATTTGATGTGAGCAGGTCTGTAAAGATAAAATGAACAGATTTTTGTTAAATGCAAGTTTGACCCGCGGCTCTTTTAGCCGTATAAAACAAAGCTTAGAAGCGTACAGAAACAAGGAAATAAATGTTATATTCCTCTTCTCTGTGCTCTGCGTGCACTTTATGCTTAAAAAAAATCTTTTTAGGTAAAAAAACAAAACCATTTTGGAAGTTGGTGTCCAGTTGTGGAAAGTAATACTATTCAAAGTCACCAAAGTAGGCTTTCTAAAAGTCTGGACAATTATTTCATCTTACATCTTATTCATGAACAATAGCTTTCATTAGTGCTGTTGGTTTAATTTATAAAAAAAAAACATGTTCTTTTTCTACTCGAAAGTTTTATTTCTGATTGCAGGTGCTAGAAATTAAATATAATACCAAACCAGCAACCAGTTCACGGTTACAAAAACATTTTGCAGGATGATTCATTGAGGAGAAAAAAGAAATAAAATGAAAAAAGAGTCCAAAAAGAAGAACATTAACATAAAAGTTGAGCTTGTTGCACAGATTAGAAGAGCTAACTGAAACGACTAACATGACTTACCTCGGGTCTCTTACACTAAATCGTTGAAGTTATTTATGGGGCATCTTGAATAGCCCCCACATTGTAACTTACATTTGCAGACTTTACCTGAACCAAATTGCGCCCCCTGGGGGTTTATATTTATTGACAATAATCGCAACTTACCTCAATGTTTTTCTTAATATTAGAATAAACATTAGAACTTTTGAAACTCGTCTGTGCGTGGAACAACATGAGGACACAGTTTCCCGTCTTCACATGATGCTTCAAAGCTGCTTCAGGTGCGGACAGGTGTGCTGAGTTCCTGAATTTGTGCTGACTCATGGTAACGCATCCATACCCCCCTCATCCTCTTTCATGGTCTCACAAACCTCGCTCCACTCAGCTCTTTTAACTCCAGGGTTGCACATCTTTCTGGGATAAACGATGGGATACAAAGGTTACGATTAGAGTAAGAAAACGACAACCTTTTGTTATTGATCGATTCTATTAAAGTATAATCGATTCGAAAGCGATCGGATAAACTTTTAGACGAATTAATGTTCATCAGAAATGTTACTAGATAAGCCCATTCTATGACAGTTTCCATTTAATATTTAGTTTTTATAAATATAGCCTCATTCTCAAACAAGACGAAAGATGGATTATATTTGGCCTAAAAATATTTATTTCAGGCATAAAGGCAAGGCAAGTTTATTTGTGTAGCACATTTCATACACAGGGTAATACAAAAAGTGCTTTACATTGGAAATAAAGAGTAAAAAGAAAGTAAATTTAATAAAATAAAATAAAGAGGGGATGCATGATAAAGATTAAGCTCCTGGCACCTAACTGATATTTACAGAGGTCTAAAACTGTAATTAACCTCAGAGGTGTAATACTGTATAAATGTATATTAGTAAAACTTTTAATTTATTTGAACTTAAAGAAACAGAGTTAAATAATGGGAGTGACTGACAGGACATTTGAGACGGCTAAAGTAACTTCATTTTCACAAAACTGAGTTAAAATCAATATAAGACCTCGAAATCTATTGTTTTGTCACAGAGACGGTAGAATCTCTGTCAACAACGAAGTTCGGCCAATCAGAGGAGAGAGGTGACAATCGTTCATCGAGAAACGAATAAATAAAAAGCCGTATCTCTCGCTCGTTCAACCAGATATCCGGTTTCATCACTTTATTGTTTACAACCCTACTTGATGCCAGTCTGTCCGTGGTTATTTATTGCGCAATTTGATTGGACGGGAGTCACGAGACCTTTGCCAGTAATAAAAAAGACGGTAAATGCGAAAAGAAAGTAGCGACTACACCGCTGAGAAAAATAACCCCGTAAAAGTACTGTTGCAGCAGTAAAACTGTACTCAATTCAAAGAAAAAGTACACCTTTTTTAAACTACTTGCTAAAGTACAATTTCTGAAATAAAATACTCTATGACAGTGATTTGAGTATTTGTAATTTGTTGCTTTAGCCAGACCTTCATGGCACTGTTTGATTGACATTTTAACTAATCCCATGATATTTAGCATAACGTCATGTTGCCGGGACACAACAAATCATAACTGCGACAAATGACAAGTTAAAAAAAGAGAGATATCGTTACGTTACATGAATAGAACAACCGTCTTCTATAATGGAATCGAGAGGTCACACAGCGCATAAAGTCTTTTCTCGATCGTACGTTGAATTGTTTCCGAGACGAAAGAAAACAAACGCGACACTCTCCGCCTGCAAATCCAGACAAATTCAACCAATCAGATCACAACTTCAGGATTCCTGAAATGCCTGCCATGAAAATGCACAAAACTTGTCAGACCTTTAGCTAACGTTGCGAAAATGACCTCCGAGGTTCAGAAGTGTTAACAGAAGAGTTAAAGCTATTTTCTACCAATTGATCCATCGTGTGCACGTCGTAATGATTCCTTTTTCGAGACGTTTCGATATCCGTTTTTCTGTTAAACTGTTTGTTATCTGCTCTGTCTAGATCTCAAGCATTCTGTTAAATGTCCTCGCGCTCGCTCGCTGTCTCTCTTCCTCTCAAACAATCCCAGAGTAGCTATTGATCGGTGTGCTTCGGTCTAATCTAACCTCCATCCATCCGTTTATCTGACGTTTTCTATCAGGGTCTGCTGTTCCGCAGATTCATAGCATTAGCTTTCCCTTTGAAGAGCAGACAAAAGCAGAACGTCTGCTCACTGAAATGTGTGTCTGATAAAACACGGATGTTTTAACTTTCCTGGAGAGTTATAGACGACCAGATGAACAGTAAATCATTCGTTTCTGTTATCGTCGGAGCGCGCATATTTGTTTTCACCTGTTTTTTTTTTATCATTTCAACATCTAATATCTCCCCTAAAATAATTTTGGCAGGTTAATTTACCCTTAGCTTAGCTTTGGAACGCATTCTTTGGCAGCTCTTTTGCGACTGATGAAGAATGATCAATCAATCAATCAATCGATATTTGTAAAGACAGACTCTCGTTGCTGTGTGTTGTAGGAGATTAGACAGCTATAGGAAAATCTATAAGGTTTAATACATAATCGGTGGCGGTCAAATGAACCAAATGATTCAGTGATTCGACTCTCAGTAGTGTCATCCTAATCAATCACGCAATCAAATAGAAATATTTTTATGTAGCTCTAGTTTTAGCAGTCGCTAAATTGGATTAAGTATGGTTAAATAGGAGTTCATATTGGATCATTCTAAGTGCGTGAGTTTGCATGAACTGGTCATAAAATGTGCTCTGATCTTCATCAAACGCACAACTACATAAAAGCAAAGTCTGCCTAAAATAGTAATACGCACAAAAAAGTATGTTTTCACGTTTTTATTAACATGCAAACATGTCTTGCAAAGGCAGAAAAAACAGAATACGTCGCTATAGCAGCAAGTGAGGCTAGTCTCGAGGTTAGTTTAGGCTTGAAGCTCTAAAAGTTTAACTTTTGGCCACTTCGGGAAAAGACATGAATAAGTCAACTGAGGAGCAAATAATAAAAAAACAATGCATGTTTGTTCCACAAAACTACATTGTTCTTGTGTAATTTGTTATTGAAGAGCAAACCGACGGTCGTGATGGGAGTTCGGATCATTTCACCGACTCGGATCTTTGAGTCCCGTTCAGCAAAATGAACGAATCTTTTTTTGAGTAATTTCGTTCAATTCATTCATTTTAGTAAAATACCAATAAAATGTTGTGTGTTTCTTCCCTAACACATTTAGTATACACACAAACCTGAATCACACTACAAATAAGACAAAACTATAATGCTAGAAGACGAAAAACATATTTTAATCAAGCCTACCTGAGTCTTTTCGTCTGATTCAGCTCAGCTCTGATCTGTCTTTAGGTTAAAGTCTCATTCGTTCCACACATCACTTCTCTCTGATGGTAACGAGTTCAGTCCGGCCCCGGGGCCTTCTGTCACCTGATGCTCCTAATATTAGCCAACACAATATCAGCCGGAAACCTACAAGATTCGTTCTTTCCCCGAGTCCTTCGCTCCTTTCGTTCTTCTGTCACGTGACGCTCTCTAATATTAACCAAACGCAGTTTGAGCCGGAAACAGAAAAGAATAAAAGGACTCGAACAAAGAGAACTAATCTTTTCTGTTTCCGACTTGTGATTGCTCCGTAATATTAACCAAATGCAGATTGAGCCGGAAACAGAAAAGATTAGATCTTGTTCGAGTCCTCCGACTCCTTTCGTTCTTTCTGTCATTAATGATGAGCGCTTTATGCTCGGAAAACCAGAAGAATGTTGCGCATGCGCCACTGAACCAATCCCTCTCCGACACGATTCGTTCTTACGGAGTCACATTAAAGAGTCGTTCACAAAGACCGAATCTTTCATGAACGACACGTCACTACTGTAGACTCGAAACGTAAATGGATGCGTAACTGATTATTCGCGTAGATGGGTTTTAGTTGGCTGCCAGAAACAAGGCCATGGAGGCCATAAAATCTAAATGCACATCAATGTAAGCAAACTCAAGCAGAAGAACTCTTTCAAGATCGTGTCAAGATCTTCAGTGTAAAACAATGGAAGAGTTTTAGCTGTGCAACGATTTCCCTTTCATCGTAAACAGAGCGCTACAGCAACTCCCGATTGACACCGCTGAACTCTCGCCTCATTCCAGCTGTTGGTCTTCGTAGCTCGCGCGTCCTAATGCCTTCTGGGTCACGGCGTCTTCTACCTCTCACTTATACACACAGAGGTGCTCCGTTAGCCCCGATGAGTCCGCTTCACACATAATCCCTGAATAAATCAGAATGAGATTGTGAGGAGGGGCTGCAGATTTGGGCTGTTTCCTGCCGCAGCTGCTCCAGATGTTCCTCAAAGAGCTGCACATCTGCAGCTCGGAGGAGAACGAGCTGCTGCTCTGGAGTGCTGTCATGGAGGCTAATATATCAGAGGCGAGGATGCTGAGTGACACAGTTATAGATCTGTTGCGCAGGCACACGCTCCCGTGAAGGACGCTGGAGAAGGAAAGTATGAGAGGCATTCGAGCTCTCAAACAGAAGGCGCGGGGCTCTCAGGGAAGGAACGAGGGCCGCTGTGAGATTTAAGAAGTGGAGAGAAGAACTCAGGAACACATCTGATGGATGACGTGTTAACAGCGCAAGCTCCGAAGCTTTGAAGTTAGCTTCTTTCCTTGGCTCTTTTCTCCTCTGGTTTTTTCCTACAAACTCAGCAAGATTTGTTTTCAATAAAAATAAATACATATAAATAAATAAATATTAATAAATACTAGCAAAATTGAGTTCCATTAGAATGTCACAGACGTTAGAATGTAATCATATTTTCTAAATCGGAGTTTGTTTTATACTTAAAACTACTGTGGATTTTTTAAGCAATCTTCTGATTTTGTGCTTGTAACCAATTTAAACCTAGAAACCTGATAAAACTAATGTAGATTTTGTTGGGTTAGGGATAGGTAGGGAGTTACGGTGGTGCAGTGGGTAGCACGGTGGTCTCACAGCGAGAAGGTCTCTGGTTCGAGCCTCGGCTGGGTCAGTTGGTATCTCTGTGTGGAGTTCTCATGTTCTCCTCGTGATCGCGTGGGTTTACTCCGGGTGCTCCGGTTTCCTCCACGAGTCCAGAGACATGCGGAATAAGAGAATTGGGAGAAAACGATTGTTCGTAGTGTTTGAGTGAGAATGAGTGTGTGTGGATGTTTCCCAGCGATGGGTTGTCAGCTTTCTTCCCTTTCGGGGTCTCCACAGCAGAATGAACCCTCAACTCTTCTGGAATATGTTTTATGCGGCGAATGCCCTTCCAGCTGCAACCCATCGAGGAGAACATGAGAACTCCACACAGAGATACCAACTGACCCAGCCGAGGCTCGAACCAGAGACCTTCTTGCTCTGGACTCGTGGAGGAAACCGGAGCACCCGGAGTAAACCCACGCGATCACGAGGAGAACATGAGAACTCCACACAGAGATACCAACTGACCCAGCCGAGACTCGAACCAGAGACCTTCTTGCTGTGAGACCACCGTGCTACCCACTGCACTACCAATAATGAGCCGTAATAAAAAGACAGTCAAGGTGTCCTAAAAATAAGTTAATTAAAATGGAGTGTTTTGTTCTGTAGCACAAGTTAAAGGAGTTTTAATGCTGGGTTATTTTTGTGCTTTTAATCAAATTGCTGGGTTATTTCAAAATTTATAGTCTCAAAGCTTGATTAAAATTTGGGTTTTAATGCTGGATTAGTTATGTGATTTTAATAAAATTGCTGGGTTAGTTTATTGTTTATAATCTCACAGCTGGATTCATTTGGGGTTTTAAAGCGTGGTTAATTATGTGTGTTTTTTTGGAAAATACCTCAGTTAATTTTGCATTTGAATTCAGCAGCTGGCTTGACTTTCACGTAACGTTTCCAAAATCTGTGTTAGTTTTTTAGTTTTAATCAAGTAGTGGGCTTAATATTATATTTAACCAAGCTAGCCTCAAATTTGTTGATGGGTGTTTTTAAACGGATGCTGAACTGCTTATCAAGTGGAGTGCTCAGTTGATTGTGCTTCTTCCTTTTGTTTAGAAGAGTATTGGAAGTCTGCGAGTGGGTTAGCTATATTATGGAAGGCGATGGTTTGCGCTTCCCATCGTTCCAAATCTGCTTTCATTGTTCTGATGGGATGCAGGTATAAGAACTGTTATCTCCTTATCAATAGCAGCCTCTGTTTCAGACTTCATCCACTTGAGCGCCTTTTGAGATGTTGTGTCTAGATTCCTCTTCTTTTATAATCCTCAAGCTGACATATTATCCCCGTCCCTCTGCTTGACTCCCCTAATGACATTCTCAGACAGGAATATGGCTGCGTGCAGAGGAGCCAGGTCCCGTTTATCAGCAGATTTATAGATGCTGTGGAAAAGCCCCCTCATTCCACAGCAGACGTCTGGCCAATCGCTATTATACCTCCATCTCGCGTTACTCCGAGTACCAGGGATACCTGCTCCATGCACAATCGCCAGCTCTATCACCGAGCCAAAGGAAAACAGCGGTCGGTGTGGGCTCGCAATATTATTTTCCACAAGAACGGCGTCTCAGAGCTTCATCAGTCTGTGTTTACTTCAGCCGGTCAACAGCAGGCCTAATATTTTGTCTTGAAAAGCTCTCTAGTACAGTTCTGCAGCGTTCGTTTGAGATTTATAGCATTTACAGAACGGCCCCCGAAAGTCGTTTTCCACTAGGACGGCCCGTTTGACTGACACTGAACGTTTTTGGATGGCTATGTTATCGCCGCTGGCTGCAGCGTTTATGGTTCTGTGAAAAGCTACTCTCCTCCCTCCCTTTTTTCCCCAATCTCTCGCTCTCTTTCTCTCTATGGTGCAGTGATATGCTCGTCTGGAATATTCCTCGTTGGTCTGATGAGAGGGTCAATGTTTCATGCCGAGCACAATCCAAACACTGGCTCTGTTAGTGCGACAGATTGCAAGACGTTTCCCATATATGGATGAGCACAAAACCTGAAGCAAAGATGCTGTAACTCAATATCTCACGCCCTGAGCGCTCCACAAACCCAACAAGCAACAGCAGCCCTGTGAAAGTCACTTTTAGCAGGACTGAAAATTGTTTGCATAGTTTTGAAAATAAATGAAACTCATTCAAGCTGCTGAATTGAGTCACAAAGAGCGATTAAAACAAGCACATCATGTTCCTGGAGCTAAGTCTGTGTTTGTTTTGGAGCGAAATAACAATAGCTCGAAGTTGAGGGACCTTCCTAGAGTTCAGACTCTCAATCTTTAAAACTACTTCCTTTAACCAGATATGACAAATTCACTGTGTTACCTTCGTGGACTTATCTTGACATCAAATAGAGGAAGCTCATGGTAGAATTGCATTTTTTTTTATTCTACAGTAGTCAGTATTTAGCGTTGCATCGGTACGTCGTAAATAAGAAGAAAAAAGCATTCACAAAATAGAAACAAACAGAGCAATGAAGACATCATGCACCATACATGCGATCACGGCCATTCTGCACTTCTGTTACTTGCTTGAATGGGAGCAGGACGTTTATACTTATCGAGTCCTATCCCCTTTCACTTTAAACTCTTTAAAGCTGCCATTTCATGCCCCGATGCTTCTGGGTTTTACTAGTTGGCACAAAGAAAATTCTCTCATTTCTGACGAATATGTTCATCTTTTGGAGCGCCAAAACACATTTCATCCAAAAACACTCTTTCTCTTCAGTGTTTATCGACGCGGTTCTGCTACGGTTCACTTCCATGTCAGTCAGCGCATGCGTTCTTCATTTAGATGAGCTACATTAGTGCTTCATCTGATTGGTTAGTGGGCGGAGATTTAGTGAATGGGCGTGGCACTCGCCATCGAAACCGTTTTGAGCTCCCAGAAAAAGAAAACAGGATTACGAAAACATGAACCGATCTGAATTTGACTGGAGGCATGTTTTTGATGAGTGAACGATATTAAAATATACTAGAAACGTCTGGAAAGTCCAGTTTACGTGACATAGCACCTTTTAATGAATGCACAACAATAATAGGAAAGCCAGATCAATTTAACAGCACTGCCATTTCTCTGTCACTGCAGAGATTGTATTAGAAAAAAATACACAGAATTTTTGCAACTTTGGCAACATTTCAATCTTCTAAATACTAGCAACGGTACACAAAGCCCACAGTTCGGCACGTACCTCGGTTTTTAATCATGATTTTCGGTTTGTTTCTGATGGCTTAACAAATGAGTCTTTTTTATAATCTTTTGTACGGATCACATGAACAGATAAAAAATGTGTTGTTTGTTAGAAGTCACTTTATTTCCCTTTATTTCCATCTTCAAAAATGGAATCTGTGTAAATAAAGCAAAAAATAAAATGACAATATGTAGAAAACTTATTTAGGCCATCTGTTGGAAACTGCTGAGAAAAAACACGAAACCGAACATTTGAAATAAAAAGTATCTGCAGTTATATTATCTTCATGTTGGTTTGTCATTTTTGTAGCAATACAAGATCAACAGACCTACTGCTACTGAATTTTTGGGTTCTCATGTAAAAAAAAAAATATCCGGAATGATATCTTTACAAAACAAAAGCTCTATGAGGTGCCAAACTTGCATCACAAGTGACAGAAAATGATTGCACATTTCTGACATTTGTTATTTTGGGTGCTTCTCTGAGTTAGTTGGGTTTGAATGGTTGAATGATTCCGTTGTTTTTCACCGTTTGCTCGACTTCGGATGCATGCACAGAGCTGTGATGACTCATGTTTGGCTTGTGGCTTTTTGTATAATTAAATCTGGTAAAATAGTGTGTGCGCACTGTGACATTTTTGTTTATGGTTCCATTTCCATATTTGTCATATTCGACAGCAAAGCCAAGATTTAAAAGTTGATGGTTCCTCCTCATACAACTCGCTCTCACTGAGTGAAACACAGGAAGCTCCGCCCACCTAACTTTAGCGATCTCTTATGGGATATTTACCTAATGGAGCAGTTAATTGGGTGTATACTTGTTTAGCAGAAAGGTATTTCTCTGAGTTCACATCCGTAAACAAGTAGTTCGCCAGGCTTGTTGAAATATTAATAATAATATAAGGGAGTCATTCTAATGAGGAATCTGGGGTCCACATGTATGTATTGAAGCTAGGACAACATGCTGAATGGTTCAGCGTAAAACTGAGTATTGTGGCATCCCTACTAAATACAGTACTTTGAAACATGCAGGATGAGTTCGGAAAGAAGGGGTGACTGTAGATTGCTGTCGATTATTTAAGAGGTGATACTGATCTCCTGGCATTCCCAAACATACAATTAAGCTACATTTTAGTTTAAAACACAATACAGATTTGTTATATTTTGGAGTTAAAACTCTCAATTTGGTGGCGTCAGCGATTCATGCTGTTTTTGGGGCGTGTCGCTAAAGATGTAACTTCGCTGTGATGTCACGTCTCCAGCTCCAGAAAAGGGTGCAATGTTCAGGCAGTACATGTTCAGGCGGTACGTGTTCAGGCGGTACGTGTTCAGGCGGTACGTGTTCAGGCGGTGCATGTTACTGTTCAGGCGGTACGTGTTCAGGCGGTACGTGTTCAGGCGGTACGTGTCAGGCGGTACTGTTAGTTCAGGCGGGCGTGTTCACGGCGGTACGTGTTCAGGCGGTACGTTTTCAGGCGGTACGTGTTCAGGCGGTACGTGTTCAGGCGGTACGTGTTCAGGCGGTACGTGTTCAGGCGGTGCGTGTTCAGGCGGTACGTGTTCAGGCGGTACGTGTTCAGGCGGTACGTGTTCAGGCGGTACGTGTTCAGGCGGTACGTGTTCAGGCGGTACGTGTTCAGGCGGTACGTGTTCAGGCGGTACGTGTTCAGGCGGTGCGTGTTCAGGCGGTACGTGTTCAGGCGGTACGTGTTCAGGCGGTACGTGTTCAGGCGGTACGTGTTCAGGCGGTACGTGTTCAGGCGGTACGTGTTCAGGCGGTTAGCGTGTTTCAGAGGCGGTACAGTGTTCAGGCGGTACGTGTTCAGGCGGTGAGCGTGTTCAGGCGGTACGTGTTCAGGCGGTACGTGTTCAGGCGGTACGTGTTCAGGCGGTACGTGTTCAGGCGGTACGTGTTCAGGCGGTACGTGTTCAGGCGGTACGTGTTCAGGCGGTACGTGTTCAGGCGGTACGTGTTCAGGCGGTGCGTGTTCAGGCGGTACGTGTTCAGGCGGTGTGTTCAGGCGTACGTGTTCAGGCGGTACGTGTTCAGGCGGTACGTGTTCAGGCGGTACGTGTTCAGGCGTGCGTGTTCAGGCGGTGAGCGTGTTCAGGCGGTACGTGTTCAGGCGTACGTGTTCAGGCGGTACGTGTTCAGGCGGTACGTGTCAGGCGGTACGTGTTCAGGCGGTGCGTGTTCAGGCGGTACGTGTTCAGGCGGTACGTGTTCAGGCGGTACGTGTTCAGGCGGTGCGTGTTCAGGCGGTACGTGTTCAGGCGGTACGTGTTCAGGCGGTGCGTGTTCAGGCGGTGCGTGTTCAGCGGTACGTGTTCAGGCGGTACGTGTTCAGGCGGTACGTGTTCAGCGGTGCGTGTTCAGGCGGTACGTGTTCAGGCGGTACGTGTTCAGGCGGTACGTGTTCAGGCGGTACGTGTTCAGGCGTGCGTGTTCAGGCGGTACGTGTTCAGGCGTACGTGTTCAGGCGGTACGTGTTCAGGCGGTACGTGTTCAGGCGGTACGTGTTCAGGCGGTACGTGTTCAGGCGGTACGTGTTCAGGCGGTGCGTGTTCAGGCGGTACGTGTTCAGGCGTTACGTGTTCAGGCGGTACGTGTTCAGGCGGTACGTGTTCAGGCGGTACGTGTTCAGGCGCTGCGTGTTCAGGCGGTACGTGTTCAGGCGTTACGTGTTCAGGCGGTACGTGTTCAGGCGGTACGTGTTCAGGCGGTACGTGTTCAGGCGGTACGTGTTCAGGCGGTACGTGTTCAGGCGGTACGTGTTCAGGCGGTACGTGTTCAGGGCGGTACGTGTTCAGGCGGTACATGTTCAGGCAGTACATGATGAAGACTCCTGATATGAGATATACGTCCTGAAACAGGGCAAGAGGTTCTTTGGGGGCTGTTCCTCTACTCCTCGTTTACCTCTCGCAAGCAGATAATGGCGGATACGAAGCCCCTGTAAACAGGAAACTGACGATTAGTAAGCTAATGTGTGACTCTCAATCAGTATTCCGAGGTGGGAAATCTCATTGTGACGCAATTATGTGATCAGATGAAAACAGCTTGTTTTTTGCTTCCATTTAGCTTTTTACAACTTCTGCAGAATAGACTGAAAATGAAACCCCTCTAAAGTAGTTCTGTAGACGGCATTAGTGCACACATTCAACACAAGAAGTTGTGTTTCTACTATAGGTGAATTAAACCAAATACTTCAGCATCCTTGGTGGTGTCTAGACGAAGGCTGAATAAGAAGCGTTTTTTTCCACCGTGCTAAGAAAGAAACCTTGTGGAGAGCGATCAGATGGTGGAGCGCTGCTGTAGTACGCCAGCAGAATTATTGTAGTTAAAAGATTGATTGTTAAATTGGATATAAATAGAGTAAACCGTTATTCGATGCTGGAGTTGCAGATTTGGATGTGGAAAGTGTTATTGAGTGTTCATTGAGACAAAAAAATTATCGCAAATCATGTTATTCGTGCACAACATTAGTGTTTCATTCACAACAAAAAAAGACAAACCCTTTGAGCATCAGTTACATCACAATACACTTCTACAAGAAACCCATTTTATGCATCCATGACTGACTCAAGACGTAGTGTGGCATTTTTGTCACAAGGGGGAGGCCTAGCTTGAACTGAGACAGCGTTCCATTCAGTTCTCTCTAAACAGGTAGAATCTCTCGAGCTAGGAGCTAGCTTTTATTTAAGTTCCTGAGACTCGAGAAGGATGTGCTTAGTTGAAATTACGGTTGATTTTGTGTTCGTTTAGTTAGCGTTGCATGTTACTTGCTCGTATACTCTGAAATGCTTGTTGCACTTTTTTTAAATCTTAAATGATCACAAAAGAGATCATTCAGGGTGCACAGAGGGAGCTTCCTGCAAGGATGTGTTACAGTACAATACTCATAAACCCAAGGGCTGTAACTACCCTAGACTCCTGAGCACATGGCTATTAAGTATTTAATCAGATTAGGGAAGATGGGTTAATATCCCTCTCATGGAGGGCTAAATATAGAGTATTCGAAGTGCTGCTTAGCGAGAGGATAACGCTAGCCTACCCGGCCCCTTCTACGGCACCTTGCCCTCAGACCCAAATACTCATCCAGTCGAATCTGGAGGAAGCTAAGCGAGCACAAGTACACTCGACCCTCATTCAGTACTGCTCCAATCACTTCAGCGTCATAAAAGCATCGATTCGTTGAGGAAATGCAACCGAATTGAGTCCAAATAGCAAACATAGTGAGGGCTGTTGGAGGTAAAGATATGTTTAATGGAAAAGTTACCTTTATTTCAAACAAAAACACAAAAAATTTAAACCAATCACTGCCAAAATGTCCATGGTCTTAGTGCCAAAACTGGAATTATGAACTCTTCCTCTGTACGGTAGCTTAAACTGTTCCCACAACAGCTCAGTGGGGCTCCTATGCAGAGCGCGGTCCCCTGAGGTGGACTTTAAGCACAGGCTGGCAATTGTCTTGTTAGAGGCTCCCACAGGCTAGTGACGAGTATTTAAATAGTCCCACCGGCCATTTTATTAGGTACACCTGTCCAACAACTCGTTAACACAAATGACTAATCAGCCAATCACATCGCAGCAACTCAACGCATTTAGGCATGATGACGTGGTGAAACGGGAGATCGAGGATGCGCAGCTGACAAACCTGCAGAAACTCATTATGGAGCACAAGCTCTGAGGAATGTTTCCTGTAGCTTGTTGAAGGGGGTCAAACCTGGTACAAGCAAGGTGTACCTAATAAAGTGGCCGGTGATCGTTTTAGCCTCAAAAATTAATCAAACCTTCAGAATCCATTAGTTAGAATTAGATCAGGAATGTGAACCTGTCTCTGTGCCGGGTTTGGGGGAATAGCAAGTGTCCATTTGCTAATTGAGAAATGATGTTTTTAGTCATTAAAATAATATTTAATAAAATATTGAAATAATAATTTTCTTTAACGTTATTAATGTCATTCTTAATTTGCATCTCACTCTAGCTTCAGACAAGCTAAGAGGAGATTCATTAGTGTGATCAGGTGTGTTTCACGATAGTTGCAAAAAATGCAGCTGGCCACAACCGGATTTGGAGACCAGTGCAAAGCTGATCTGGGAACTGCAAAAAGAGAAAGTTGGAGACAGATGGAGGACTGTGGATAGTTGCATCCATGCCTCCTTATAAAAGCCAAAGGTGGTGCAACAAATGAATAGTGGTATTTTTATTTGCTCCTTTTATTTTTCCTTTCTTTTGTTTTTATTTATGCACTCAGACCATTAGACTGCTGAATTAAAATGGTTTTAAAGCATGTCTGTGCATGGTTTCTTTTTCGCTCTACACTATTTAAAATGTCAATGAACATCTTCCAAGAGCGCTAATACCACATGTGTCACTGGGGCTTGTAGTTCTAGAAAGAAGCCTGGATGAGGCTGCTTCTTGTGGAGATGGAAGCAGACAGACAATGATTTTCTAGGCTGAACCAATCACTCTCTTTCTGCTGCAGACACACACCTCACTGTTTCTCGCTTTGATAAAACCATAAACTTTACAGTGATTCCATGCGTTTGTTGGGTGCTGTATGCTGCATTGATGTTCGCATCCATTGCTGTAGCTAAATGTCTATTTACTGGGTAGGAACTTATTCTTGAAAGTTCCCTGGAAGTCAAAGCTCATGACTCTGCAGGAGTTGCATCATGGCTAGCGATTTTAGCTTCAGGAACTCAGCAGTTAGGGACTTTTGTTTAATGTTTCAGTCATTCTCCAAAAAAAAATTGTGATTTTTTTTTGGAAATTATTGTGCATTGACAAAGCTAACTTGCAAAACAGTTACTTTTAACAAATGATTGTTGTATTTTTATCTATGTCGTATAAATCCATAAATAGTTTTTCAAACTGAACATGCATAACAATATTGTAAAAGCTCTAAAAAAACACTTGCGATGTAAACAGTTTTCTTTTCAGCAAACATCCAAGCAATTGAGATGACATGTTAACCAAACATAAAAAAACTTGTTTTTAATCTTGTTTATAAAAGTATTTTGTAACAGTATTGCCGTTCTTTTAACTGCGCTAATTATGTTTCATTTAAATGACTTGTTTTAAAGGGTTTTAACACGTGGTAGTAGTTTGTGGTATAAAGTATGAAATGCAGTTTGTAAAATTCATAATTGTTTAATTGTGCGCTTTTTTTCTCACCAGTTGGTCGAATTCAACAAAAATAGAGTTTGAAGCTAAACTTGAAAAGTAAAACCTGATTTATAAGCCACCCAAACATTCCCAAGTAAACAAAAATATATGAATCAGCATCTCTACATAACACAACGTCAATAAAAGAGTTTAATTTCACTAATAACAATGTTAAATCATGTTAGCGGTATGCTAATGTTTTTAGCATGCGTCTGAGGCCTACTCCATTCAAATTGTTAGCCTCCTGGTTAGCGGTATTTTTTTGCGCGTAAATCTCAACATTAAAAATACTTTTAATCTCTTTTCATAGTTGAGCACAGTAGGTTTAAACTAAAGCAACGTTAGGTGGGTGAATTAGAATGAAGCAGTACAGGACTTTTTTAACTAATGTTTCATTATCAAATGTGATTTTATGGATTTATTCTATAATGTTTTATAACGTTTAGCAGCCCAAATGCAAGAAAATACAAACACGAGGGTGCTTTGCAGGGATTCCAGTATGAAGACATGGAATCACATTAGGGAGGGACAGCTGGAGAGATATCATGTCTACGCCACTGTGACGCAGACAGCAATAAATCTACTTGCACTCTCTGCTGCTTAGCCATCAGTTACAGGTCTGTTGAGGAGTAAGGTTGCCAAAGCACATTAAACACACAAGATTAGATGTAGAAATCATTAAACAGGTAGATTGGTGTTTCCTTTATCCAACAGAGCAACCATCTGCCACCATCTGCATGAAGACTCGGGACAATTCTTCGATTTGTTAGGAATGGCTTTTAATTGGGAATTTGAGCTGTTGTTTAGCAAAGTGTAGTTTACAGCTCCATTTTAGTGTTCTCAAAACAGTGTTTCCTCTAATCTTAGGTGTTGATTATAGGTTTAGCTTCTAATATGCATGGAGTATTTCAGAATCGGTCTCCAAACACTGATATTTGGTTTTAAATGCCTTTTTTACATTATTACAAATTTTAACTAAAACAATTTACCGACATTTTTTAAACTGTATTTTAAGAGTTATCCTAATCACATTATGTTTCACACTTCGTTAAAGCCTGCATGTTAGTTATAAAAAAACCTATTATTTAAATCATCGTTTCTACGTAAATGATTGGCTGTAAAAGAATTTCATATCACAAATAAACACTTTTAATCGCAAGTTGGCGGTATGCTAATGTTTTTAGCATAGGTCTATGGCGTTTTACATTCAAATCGTTAGCTTCTCAGTTAGCGGTCTTTTACTGCGAGAAAATCTCAATATATCTCAAAAAACACACTTTTAATCTATTTTCATAGTTGAAAACAGTTGGTTTAAACTAAAGCAACATTGGGCATGTACATTAGTCGGATATAATGGAGTCATCACTTTGCTTTGCTCTGAAAATGCAGGAAGCATAAGTGATGCCAAAAAAGAATATTATTTGATTAATTACTTAATTTATTTATTCTTGTACGTTTTCTGCTATTACTATAACAGTGTTTTTTTTTCAGATCCCCATGCTATTAATGTATTTTGAGTGTTTTAGTTAAAGTTTTTGCACTTTCATCATGAACTCCATAAGAGCATCTATTGATTGACTGCAGAGCTTTTAAAGTTTATCTACTTAGTTTTGCTCGTGGTTAGAGAAGCAGAAAAAGTGTGTTAAATCTGTGAGTGCATGTGCTCCTTTACTAATTCCAAAGACGTCCCTGCTATTGAACGGGAGAAGAAACACTGAAAAGTCACTGCGGGAAAGCTTTGATGATAAAAAAGGCAAGAAACCTGACAGACGCAATGCTCTTTTAAAACCATTTAATCATGTTATCCTCGGCATTTTTCTGACAGTCATAAACTCTTAATTTCACATCTGAAGTCGCATACAGGCTTCGTTTAAAAGATAACACATGCATTCACACTCAGCCAACCGTCAGGACTCACTATGAAAGTTTACACCAACATTTCCTGCACTAAAGCTCAGCTGGGTTCAACAAACACGTTTCTCTTCACAGCATTTCATCGAGGTCCTAAAGGAGACCTTTCCAAACATCACAATGTACAAAAATAGAAGAATCAGTAGAAAAATAGGTGATGAAAATAGGTCAAAATGCTTGGAAAACTATCCATCGCTATGATCGGTTCTTATGATTGTGAAATAATCTCAAGCCTTGTTCCAGTCTCTGCATTCACGTGTCTTTTTTTGGACTCGCATACAACAAAGATAGATGGGGGCAGGCAACCCTACTCCAGGAGTTCCTCTACAGTTGAGCTTTACCTCTTTTTAGGTGCATCTGCCTCAAATAAATATGCTTTACTCCAAGTTTAATTTATTTGAAAGCTGTTGAATTGCTGGGATCATGCACAATACAAATAGCATTAGCAAGTCCGTGATTACCACATGGAAAATTAGTTTTTTAATGGCTAATGCACAGAACTTGCTTACTCTTGATAGACCGCTAGCTTGTAGAAGGCTTTATATTTATCCATTTTAGGTCAATTTGGATTAATTTTGCAGTGTTAGACAGGACGTGAAGTAGGAGAGAGAACTCGGATTGTGCTACGTGTCATGTTTGCTAACAGCTAGGCTAGCGTAACTTGTCGATAGCAGACTTTTTATGCAATCCGTCAGTCGATGAACAATGAATGATAAACAATGAATAAATACTGCTATGATGGTGTTTTGCAGGAAGTATACTTTATGCTTATGTAGCACATTTTAGCATGTCTGCTAACTTGGTTGCTAAATGCATTGATTATGAAGTGAGTGACGGGGGCGCTCTAACCTAGTATAGAAAGATGACATACATCACCCCTGCCTTCAAATGTCATTAAGAAAATACCAGGTTTTGTTATTGATTGATTAACCAATTAGTTAACCCTTTACGAGTTGTTAGAAATTGAACCGGATGCTTGTGTACGAGCAAGATTTTATGACTAGGAAAAAAATTACATTTAAAATGACATAAAATACATTTCTGGCTGCTCGCAGGACTTGGACAGTGTCACTCCAGGAACAGGGTTGCCAATCCCCTGAAGCAGATTCGAGAGAAGAGACTGCAAGAGGCTCATTTGGGAGTCTTTTATCGAGGAACGGGTGACATTCAGACGTCTATCTTTCGCAATCCTGCATCCAAAAACCGTCTTTGCTACACCCTACTCGTACTTCACTGCCGTATACTCTCTCAGACGTGTGAGAACTGATAGCCAGGTCATAATTAGCACAGGTAACCTGAATATAACCAGCATTTGGACTTAAATTAATTCTCTTCCTGTTCAGCTTTGACCTGTTTTACCTATCTGTCTTAGATGTAATGGCATTGCCCCGGACATTTTAATCTGAGCTAAGCCAGCGCTGAGCCAACAGTACGCCGAGGTCAGTCAAGATAGGATGAGACAAGTGTGACACTCCAGTCTTGCACCCTGCAGGATGAATCCCTCTCTCTTGAAACACTCATAAAGGACCCCTTAAATCTCACAAGATCTCTTTCACTAATCGAATATCCTTCAAGTTTATCATTTGACTCCCATTCTCGCTTTCTGAAAATTTCATGGGGTCCTTGATGCAGCTTTAAGGCACTTAAATAATTAAATCTGTGTTCGGCAGGGATTTCCACTAACCCAAAAGTGAGCTTTTCAGTCCATCTAGCAACACTTAATGCAACACAATGGAAAAAAAAACTGAGCTCGAACGCACATAACCGACGTGACTTCAAACAAGAAGGTGCTTTCTGCGCATGCGTGAGGAGTTATACCTTTGCGTACCTGTAGATGGCAGCAGTTTAGAGAACAGAATCCAGATATGTGCTGGTTGTGTAAACAAATAAAAATTTTATCATTTACTTTGTCGCTCACTACAGAGAGATTAGTTGAGGATGTCTGACAATCTGCAAATGGCTCTGGTGCTGTCAGCTCTTGGATTTGCAAGCAACCCAGTTCTTTGTGAAGTACGTCCTTTCACGATCAAGTCATCCACACACTCTGATTCGTTGTCTGAGCAGCCAATCAGAGAGCTCTCTTTTGCAGAGAGAACAATTTGAATCAGGCAAACTTCTGCAGATGCAAGCCTGACGAGAGCTGACCTACAGTGCCTCATTGACACCCACCAATTGGCCGAAGAACCCCAACAGCCAATAATTGACTCAGTGTGTCCGCGACTTTAGAAATGACACTTTATTTGGAATAGTAGATTTTATAGATAAACATATCCATCTGAATTTTTCAGGCGTCCGTGTGATTTGTAAGATTTTAAGACTGCTTGGTGGTTGGTAAGCAATTTAACAGTGTCTACCATTTACTGTGTATAAGATGGACGTACCATGTTTGATGACAGCCATGGGTTTTGCGTGAAATTTAAAGGAGTCTTACAATCGGCATAACCAGCCATCGCCATCTTGAAAGTACGTCACTTCCCAGTAACCAAAAATTGGCCCACAGAGGCAGGACATAAGCATAACAAAAATGCCTGGATGGCTGAAGGCTTAAATCCTAAATCAATTCAACATTCATGAACTTAAAACTAGCAATAGTGTTATATATATATATATATATATATATATATATATATATATATATACCCACCTTAAATATACCCATCTCATCTTTTGGAGGGGCATAGTCATTTTACATATACTGTAATCCATCAAAATGTTATTTTGTATATATGTATTTATTTTTGTGTATTCGAACCCCTGACTTTTAAAGCCCAAAATCATGACACAGATGTCATTGAAGCTATTGTGAGTGCTCGTACCACCCAACAAACTTTAAAAGAATTATTTGAAGGCTCAAAAACTCCATTGTGTTGCTTTAAGTTGGTAGCAGACCTTGCAGCATAGTAGCCATTGAAACGTTTGGATGACGCCTGTTTGGGTATCTGGTTTCTACCAGAAAGTATCGTGCCAGTCCTTGAATTCTGTTTTAAAACAAACCTCACTTGTCAATCGACCCTTCTCTTTCAAGTATGTCTATCAAACACGAACAAAGAAGGTCCCTTTTTTTCCATGGTACTGGAATGCTCTCTTTAGAGTCTGCCTGCACTGAGCCTCCTTCTGTCGGCATGAAAACCCGATGAGAACCAATCCAGGTTCCATCTCGTGCCAGCTTCTCCTTGCAGCAAGCTGGAAACCGCAAGGTTTTCCTCACACTTGCAGACTCTTAGGGTCGGTGCCTAAAGTGGATGCATCGAATATTGAGTCAGTTGCACGGCAGCCAGGGTGAGAACGTGTGCGCAGGCTGGCAGGCGAACACCGGCTGCACTTGAGCAATGTAGTAATTGCTAAAATTGCCGTCCGTAATGTACGGCGCCGGCTGGTAATAGCAAGTGACGTTAGCCACATTGGGAATGACATTCTGCTCCGCCAGAACACGCACTGCCAGCATGGTGATGAGGCTCAGCGTCTGCCGTCTCTCGTGTCCCATCAAGCACACGGTACTTTCGTTTACCACACTGTGCAAGGTCGTCAAGTACTCATACTTTCTGTCCTCCAGTCCCACAAAGTGATTCTGCAGATAGGACTCCAGCTTCCTCCGTTGTTCCACCACGTCGGAGAAGTCGATGAAGAAGCGGGAGCACATGTATCGCTCCAGAAGCTTCATCTCGGCTTCGGAGGCAGCTCGAAAGCCTCGTACCAACAGGTGACAGTATTTCAGCAAACCACCGCCACGGATCTCTTCCGGATTACGGGTGCAGATCAACTTTCGCTGGAGGTGGTCCAAAGCGGTGCTGAAGTCTCCGTAGACGCTCTCGCCCACGATGGAGGGGTGGAAGGTCTCTGTCATGGGGTTTTCGGAGCACTCGTAGAAGAGGAGGAGGGAGTCGAGGCGGATCTGGAAGGAGTCCACGCTGAACTCGAACTGACGCCGCAGGGAATCGACGAATTTCAACTCCACATTTTTCCCACTGTTGTTGGAGAGCGAGATTAGACTCCAGCGGTCGGAGTCATTGCACACTTTCACCATCTTCTGCACGTATGCCTCCTGACGAAACAGAAAGAAACAGATGCGTCAGTGAATAAATAAAGTATCATACTATTTCCAGGCCAAAACACTGGAAAAGAATTGTTGCTGCACATGTCAGTCAGGTTTTCACCCTTTGTACAGTGTTGAACCAGTTCTGGTTAAGATCTCCAGTGTCCACCTGTTAGCATCTGAAGCTAGCCTCCAATCTGAACTGGTTCTACAGGATCTCACGGCTGCACTTTACACCATATTTTGCCAGACGAGCTTCAGATGCTAGGAGTTTCAGGTGCAGTCCTCTCCTGGTTCAAATCATATCGCTCGAGCGCTGGCGGTTTGTACAAATTAAACACTAAAGCAACATATGGGGGTGTTCCCCAGGGTCCCGTCCTTGGCCCAATTATTTTTTAATCGATCTCCATCCCATTGGTTCGATTTTCAGGAAATTTGCATATTTTATATATTTCCTGTAGACCTTCCTTTTCCTCTTGTTGAGTGATTTGTAGCGCTCAAATCAAGGTGCTCAAACAATATTCTCAAACTCAACAGCAACCAAAATTAAATTCAAAACTCTCCAATCAAATCGAATATCTCATAGCACTTGATTACTCACCTGTCTCCTTGTCCAAACATTTATGGATTTTTTGTGAGTCCTCAGCTTTGAATATCATATTAACTGTTTCTCGCTCAGCTTTCGACCGTATACTTAACCATACTGGACTCCGCCCGCTGCTTTCCATGAAATCCACCAGTTCTTGCATACAAATCTTTAAATCAAGACTGAAAACACTTAATTAGGGTTGCTTTTAGTTGTTGATTACAATGCTCAATGGTGATGCTGAGGTATCTGAACTGTTTAAATCTGTTTAAAGTATCATTTTCTTAAAAATCAAACTTTGTAATTCCTGTAGATTTTCTATTTTGTCTGTGTATGGTGTCCGTGTGAGCCTTGAAAGGCGCCAGCAAATAAATTATTATTATTATTATTTATTGTTATAAACTGCTGAGTTGAATAATAAATCAAGCCTAAAAAGCAGCCCCTGCTCTTGAAAAGAGGACACCAATACTCACTGCAAAGTCTACATTGATTCTTCGTTTGCCTTCGCCGCACAGAGGAAGAGGTGAAAGCGGATCCGTCGTAAATTGGTTTAGGGAAATCCTCTTTGTAGTAGAAACTGGCGTTTTTACTACCAGGGCTTTTATCTTATTGCAGCTTAAATCTAATGCATGCGCTCGAGGACGCGGCGAGGTGCAGTCAATGTCAAAACGCTGCTCTCTGCAGGCGCTGAACGTGTAGCCGCAGGAACCAGCGTGATATCTGTTACTAAGAAGTTGTTTAGCTGAATTTCTCTGATCCAGAGTTGCAGTACACGTCAATCAGGCTGGTGCTGATGATGGTGTAAAGTCACGATTATGTGGCATGATCCGGTGAAGTGTGAGTGAGGACTCCATTCCTGGAAAGAATTCCTTGTAAAACTCAATTTTAGAGTTTTGGGTTGATTCTGAAAATGGTTTTCTGTGGCATCAACTCGGTGACGGGTGCCTTCTTTAACCCCTTCAAACTCTGCATCCACTTCATCGAACACCACATTTCATCTGCTATTTGCTGCTTTTGGAAAAATTCACTCAAATCATAAGCACTTTTAATGACGTCGGGAGTGTTTTATGCAGCTGGATGTAAAACGCGAGCCTGTTGTTATCTGAAGAATAAAAAAAGGGCTGCATTTTTCTTTAAGCGCAACATTTAATAACATTTTCCTCTTTTTTTACATAGTTATACACCTCATGGATAATTTATATAATTTTTCCACCGGAATGGATAACAAAAGTCTACTGAATTTACAATTATAAGCAAACCTTGACTTTTTTTGCGACCTAGAAAATAATTCAGATCTGAGGAGGTTAAGAATTTAATAAAAGTACACTGGCGTCTGGTTTCGTGTATTTGATGAGGTTTGCACAATAAATCACCTCTGATGCCGCCGCGCACGTGATAGCAAAGCGTCATCAAAAGGTTGGTCTTTTTTTGGAGTAATGTCGGTTTGCAGAGGAATAATAAAGAAAAATAAAGTCTGAAACAAAATGTTATTAACGTTTATAGATTTATGTTAATAACGGTTTTTATTTTAAGTGATTTTTTGCAGTACACAAGTATCTCAAACTTTCTATATTTGTTTATTTTTAACCAATTTAAGAGATTTTTTTTCGTCCATTTTATCCGAGGTGTGCGAGACAAAATACACGACTTTTTAGAATTTCTGTTAGATTTTTTTTAATTAAACAAAAAGTTTCCAATATCACAAAAAATATGTTTAAGTTACCCATGGTTTTTATCCTCATTGGAATTATTTGAAAATGTTCTAAATAAACTAAAAGTTTACGAAACGATGCTGCAGAACATGCGACTCATGGTTTTATCCAATTCAATTTTTTGAACGCTTCAATGTTTTCAGCCAAATTTTAGTTAAGTGAGTAGCTTATTAAATATCTCAAAGTTTTAAAGAAAGAAAACAAAAACAAGTCATAAGCTTGCTAAAAAAAAAAACAGGAAAACTCACATTTTTCAACCAAACATCACTCATTACTTTAGCTGTATATGTATCTATTTTAACCAGCTTACAAGATTTAATAAATATATACGTTTCTATCAAGAAGTGTGAGAAGCAAGTGCGCGTTTTAGCTATGTGTTTCATCAATGTAGTTGATTTTATTTATTTATTTTGCTCTATCATTGTCACTTGTACATGTTATCTCGCTTGAAAACCTACTGTTATAAAAGTTGAAAATGTTTTCTCTAACAGAGAGACCTCGGTTTGGACTCAGGTTTTTGGGAAGCTCCGATCACTAAACGCATACCTTCAGGGTGACGGGAGTGATTTTATCTTTATTGACTCCATCAGGGAGGAAGTCCAGCAGAGAGTCCAGCACGATATCCTTCACCGTCTGAAACTCGCCCTCTCCCTTCAGATCCGCGCAGAAGATGAGGTCCAGGTCTTTGTAGCCTAACCCGCTGTCCTCGTGCAGGACGTGGCTGGCGGCGGAGCCGTTCAGGCGCACCTCGCGGACGTGGATCTTGCGCTCCTCCATGCGCCAGCGCACCGCTTTAACGATGTCCCGCGGCTTCATCTCCAGGGTGGGGAAGTTCCACTTGCCGTGAATGGGGATGGATTCCGTGAGGATGGCGTCCAGGCGCCTCACCTGCTCCCAGTTCAGCACGCACAGGCTGCTTAGGTTCTCCTCCATCGCGGTCGCTTCGAGTCCCGGAGTCAGATTTGCGCGTGCATTTCTGCTTGAGAGACGAGTCGTGTGCGGTTGTCCTCCCTGCGCGCGCGGGTCAAAGCTCTCCAGGTGTCCCAGGTGTTCGAGGCGAGGCCGGTGCGCGGCTTCCCACGGCTCTCGAGGGGCCCTGGGAGTCAGAGGGATGGCTCCATGACGCCACCGAAACCAAAGCGCGCCTCTCCAAGCGAGCGAGTGTCAGAAAACCGAGCGGTGGAAGGTTTACATGGTGCTTCGCGCAGAGCACATGGTGGGGCTGCAGCAGGCGGCTGGGGGCTCGAGTCATCTGGACTGCGGCGCTCGGGGAGGACGCGCGGAGAGATTAGCCCCGGCTGAAGGAGGAGGAGCGGGCGGATTGATTTACGGCTGCGCGAGCCAATCCAGACCCGCGAAGCTCTTTTACAGAAATATTATACTCTCTTACAGTCCTGCTGGCAAAACATCACAGACAAAGCATCCTTCCCTCTGATAAGTCGAGCATCTTCAGTGTATCCAGAATAATCAATGGCTTAAAATACGAATAATACATTTACCAAATGAATATCAGGTTACAAAATTGTCTAGTTAAAGCTACAGAAACTTCATAAAAAACAATCTTTTAAGATGAGAGTACCTTTAATTGTTTGTTCTATGTGTTAGTGGCAGAGACTAACTTTTTATTAGCAGTGTTTCTACAGCGTATGCTCACACGCGAAGTGACTTCCGAAGACAGATTAAGAATGATAATGATAATAATGCCTTCAGTTTATATAGCAATTTTCTAGACAGAGCATTATTCATTCACTCCACATTCACTCTCTGCTGGTGATAAGCTACCTTGATAGCCCTCAGCTGCCCTGAAAGAGTCTGACAGAACGTGACTGCCATTCTGTGCCTACGACCTCCTGCCCACCACCAAACACCCTCCACCAGTCACTCACATCCACCAAACACCCTCCACCAGTCACTCTCATCCACCAAACACCCTCCACCATCACTCACATCCACCAAACACCCTCCACCAGTCACACACATCCACCAAACACCCCCCACACAGCACCACTCCACCAAACACCCTCCACCAGTCACTCTCATCCACCAAACACCCTCCACCAGTCACACACATCCACCAAACACCCCCCAGCAGTCACTCTCATCCACCAAACACCCTCCACCAGTCACTCACAATCCACCAAAAACACCCTCACACCAGTCACTCTCATCCACCAAAAACCCCCACAGTCACTCACATCCACCAAACACCCCCACAGTCACTCTCATCCACCAAACACCCTCCACCAGCACTTCATCCACCAAACCACTCACCAGTCACACATCCACCAAACACCCTCCACCAGTCACACACAGCCACCAAACACCCTCCACCAGTCACTCACATCCACCAAACACCCTCCACCAGTCACTCTCATCCAACCAAACACACAGTCACCAGTACACACATCCACCAAACACCTCCACCAGTCACACACATCCACCAAACACCCTCCACCAGCACACATCCACCAAACACCCTCCACCAGTCACTCACACCACCAAACACCCCGCCCACCAGTCACTCACATCCACCAAACACCCTCCACCAGTCACTCACATCCACCAAACACCCTCCACCAGTCACACACATCCACCAAACACCCTCCACCAGTCACTCTCATCCACCAAACACACTCCACCAGTCCACACACATCCACCAAACACCCCCCACCAGTCACTCTCATCCACAAACACACTCCAACAGTCACTCTCATCCACCAAACATACCCCACCAGTCACTCACATCCACCAAACACACCCCACCAGTCACTGTCATCCACCAAACAAACCACACCCACAGTCACTCACATCCACCAGTCCTCTCCCACCAAAACACACCCCACCAGTCACTCTCATCCACAAACACACTCCACCAGTCACTCTCATCCACCAAACATACCCCACCAGTCACTCACATCCACCAAACACACTCCACCAGGCACACTCATCCACCAAACACACCCCACCAGTCACTCTCATCCACAAACACACTCCACCAGTCATCTCATCCACCAAACACACCCCACCAGTCACTCTCATCCACAAACACAACTCCACCAGTCACTCTCATCCACCAAACATACTCCACCAGTCACACTCATCCACCAAAAACACTCCACCAGTCACTCACATCCACCAAACACACTCCACCAGTCACTCTCATCCACCAAACACACCCCACCAGTCACTCTCATCCACAAACACACTCCACCAGTCACTCTCATCCACCAAACATACTCCACCAGTCACACTCATCCACCAAAAACACTCCACCAGTCACTCACATCCACCAAACACACTCCACCCAGTCACACTCATCCACCAAAACACACTCCACCAGTCACACTCATCCACCAAACACACTTCACCAGTCACTCACATCCACCAAACACACTCCACCAGTCACTCACATCCACCAAACATACTCCACAAGTCACTCTCATCCACCAAACACATCCCACCAGTCACTCACATCCACCAAACACCCCCCACCAGTCATTCTCATCCACCAAACACACCCCACCAGTCACTCACATCCACCAAACACACCCCACCAGTCACTCACATCCACCAGTCACTCTCATCCACCAAACACACTCCACCAGTCACTCTCATCCACCAAACACCTTCCACCAGTCACTGTCATCTACCAAACACACCCCACCAGTCACTGTCATCCACCAAACACACTCCACCAGTCACTCCACCAGTCACACACATCCACCAAACACACTCCACCAGTCACACTCATCTACCAAACACACTCCACCAGTCACTCTCATCCACCAAACACACCCCACCAGTCACTCTCATCCACCAAACACACCCCACCAGTCACTCTCATCCACCAAACACACCCCACCAGTCACTCCACCAGTCACACACATCCACCAAACACACCCCACCAGTCACTCCACCAGTCACACACATCCACCAAACACACTCCACCAGTCACACTCATCTACCAAACACACTCCACCAGTCACTCTCATCCACCAAACACACCCCACCAGTCACTGTCATCCACCAAACACACTCCACCAGTCACTCTCATCCACCAAACACACTCCACCGTCACTCATCCACCAAACAACACTCCACCAGTCACTCACATCCACCAAACACACGCACAGTCACTGTCATCACCAAACACACCCCACAGTCACTGTCATCCACCAAACACACTCCACCAGTCACTCTCATCCACCAAACACCCCCAGCAGTCACTCTCATCCACCAAACACCCTCCACCAGTCACTCACAATCCACCAAACACCCTCCACCAGTCACTCTCATCCACCAAAACCCTCCACCAGTCACTCACATCCACCAACACCCTCCACCAGTCACTCTCATCCACCAAACACCCCCACCAGTCTCTCATCCACCAAACACACTCACCAGTCACAACATCCACCAAACACCCTTCACCAGTCACACAACATCCACCAAACACCTCCACCAGTCACTCACATCCACCAAAACACCCTCCACCAGTCACTCTCATCCACCAACAACACTCTCCACCAGTCACACACATCCACCAAACACCCTCCACCAGTCACACACATCCACCAAACCACCCTCCACCCAGTCACACACATCCACCAACACCCTCCACCAGTCACTCACATCCACCAAACACCCTCCACCAGTCACTCACATCCACCAAACACCCTCCACCAGTCACTCACATCCACCAAACACCCTCCACCAGTCACACACATCCACCAAACACCCTCCACCAGTCACTCTCATCCACCAAACACACTCCACCAGTCACACACATCCACCAAACACCCCCCACCAGTCACTCTCATCCACAAACACACTCCAACAGTCACTCTCATCCACCAAACATACCCCACCAGTCACTCACATCCACCAAACACACCCCACCAGTCACTGTCATCCACCAAACACACCCCACCAGTCACTCACATCCACCAGTCACTCTCATCCACCAAACACACCCCACCAGTCACTCTCATCCACAAACACACTCCACCAGTCACTCTCATCCACCAAACATACCCCACCAGTCACTCACATCCACCAAACACACTCCACCAGTCACACTCATCCACCAAACACACCCCACCAGTCACTCTCATCCACAAACACACTCCACCAGTCACTCTCATCCACCAAACACACCCCACCAGTCACTCTCATCCACAAACACACTCCACCAGTCACTCTCATCCACCAAACATACTCCACCAGTCACACTCATCCACCAAAAACACTCCACCAGTCACTCACATCCACCAAACACACTCCACCAGTCACTCTCATCCACCAAACACACCCCACCAGTCACTCTCATCCACAAACACTCCACCAGTCACTCTCATCCACCAAACATACTCACCAGTCACTCATCCACCAACAAAAACACTCCACCAGTCACTCACATCCACCAAACACACTCCACCAGTCACACTCATCCACCAAACACACTCCACCAGTCACACTCATCCACCAAACACACTTCACCAGTCACTCACATCCACCAAACACACTCCACCAGTCACTCACATCCACCAAACATACTCCACAAGTCACTCTCATCCACCCGTCAAACACTCTTTCCGGAATTTCCAGATCTTTAAACATAATGTGTTTTTATTTTATTTCCAACGTTGGTGTCCTATTTTATATTGAAGCACATACAGAGGGGGACCAGTCCGATTGTCTCGGGTCGCCGTGAGAGTCTGCCGCGGTTCCATCCATCCATCTTCATGTTGGCTTTCTTCCCTTTCGGGGTCTCCACAGCGGAATGAACCGCCAACTCTTCTGGAATATGTTTTATGCGGCGGATGCCCTTCCAGCTGCAACCCACACACACTCATTCTCACTCAAACACTACGAACAATCGTTTTCTCCCAATTCTCTTATTCCGCATGTCTCTGGACTCGTGGAGGAAACCGGAGCACCCGGAGTAAACCCACGCGATCACGAGGAGAACATGAGAACTCCACACAGAGATACCAACTGACCCAGCCCAGGCTCGAACCAGAGACCTTCTTGCTCTGGACTCGTGGAGGAAACCGGAGCACCCGGAGTAAACCCACGCGAGCCCCACACAGAGATACCAACTGACCCAGCCGAGACTCGAACCAGCAACCTTCTTGCTGTGAAACGACCGTGCAACCCACTGCGCCACCTTGAAGCTCTTGCCGCGGTTCCAGGCGTTGTAAAAAAAAAACTGTTTTGCCATCATTGGCCGCCAGATGGCGCAAAGATACAGAATTTGTAAACCATATTCAACAAATCAACTCTAAACAAGTTACAGTTAGCGCAAAATGCCGCCGTTAGACTGATAACTCGCTCTGATCACATCACCCCGCTCCTCCAACAGCTCCACTGGCTCCCTATAAAACTCCATCTCTATTCAAACTCCTCCTCCTCCTCCCTCAGCTCAGCTCCCTCCCGCATTAAACACCTTCTCTCTATCCGCTCTCACTCACGCTCACTGCGCTCTAGCTCCACCCTCTTTCTCTCTCCCCCTCCTCTGAGATCCTCTCCTGGCGAGAGAGCGTTCTGCGGTGCGGCTCCGGTCTGTGGAACCACTTGCCAAGTGCTATCCGCGGATCTGCAAACTTTTGAATCCAGGCTGAAAACACACTTTTTAAGACAGGCTTTGAACTGTTAGTACGGTATCTTATTGTTTGTGTGTCTCTTATCTGCTTTTATTGTTCTTTGTTGTGTTGTGATGTTTTACTGTTTCTGAGGAGTCCTGTGTCCTCAAAGCCGCCAGTAAATAAAATGTATTAATAATTAAATGTGTTTAAAATGCATTTAATAAAGTACAATGTGTTTAACGTTGTGTTAACAAATAGAAATGTATGTTTTTGCTACGTGCTTAATACTATTTTTACTGTGAATGTCGTAGAAAACTTACCATACAATCTGCAACCCCTCCCCCCCCGCACACACACCTGTCATGATTATATTCACTTAAAAATATTTTTAAACATAAAGTAATAATTTGAAAAAGAAACATGAAAATGAAACAGCTGTTAAGTTCTGATCATTTGATCAACTTGGATGGCTTTTTGCTCATTTTATGAGGTGAAGGCGCCACCCAGTGGCACTGAAGCGTCTTAACGGCGGGAGCCTTGATGACGACGGTGCCGCGACGGTCATTTTCACTGGTCACCATCCGCAATTGCTGTTAAATGTGCTGTAAAAATAAACTACAACGTTTTCTGCTGCCTGAATTAAACCCCATTTATTGTTCAATATTTAATGAAGTAATTTTTTTTGCAGATGAGGCCTGCGAGGTCTCTGATTGGGTGGTGTGGTCTGAAGCTCATATCTTCTAGTATCATCAAAACAAACCCCGACAGGATCAACATCACACGGTAAAAGATTGAGAAAGTAAGAGCGGAAAGTATTGTACAGTTTTTCTACAATAATAACTTTAACTCAATCCACTCAGTTTCAGTCACCATCACTTATACCGCAGTGAGTCAGAGCAGAGTGCAGACATCCAGTGTATGGAAGGATAATATGGTCAAAAATTCAGAGTGTGGAGAGCTGATATGCTCAAAAATTTTGTGATTGAAAGGCTGATAGGTTAAAAATGTTCAGTTAATGGAAGGCTGATAAGGTCAAAAATTCAGTGAATGGACGGCTGATAAAGTAAAAAAAATCAGGCTATGGGAGGGGATAGGGTCAACAGTATCAGTTAATGGAAGGCTGATAAGATAAAAAAATGTAAGTGTATGGAGAGCTTGTAAGGGTTAATAAATCAGTGAATGGAAGGATGATAGGGTCAAAAAAAAAATGCAGTTTATGGCGGTCTGATAGGGTCAAAAATTCAGAGTATGGAGAGTGTGATGGGGTCAGAAGTTCAGTTTATGGAAGTTTCAGAGGGTTAATATTTCAGTGAATGGAAGGCTGATCGAGTAAAAAAAAATCCGTTTATGGAATGCTGATGAATTCAGAGTATGATATGCTGATATGGAAACTGCCAGAGCTTTTTTGGAGATCAAAGAAATGTCAGAAGCTCAAATAAGCAAAATATTAAAAGGAAAACATTTGGTTATCCTAGAGCAGGGGTCGGCAACTCGCGGTTCTGGAGCCACATACGACTCTAAAAGTAGTGTTTGAAAATGGAAAAAGATGGGGGAGGTAAATATTCATCTTCATTCATCTTCATGTCGGCTTTATTCCCTTTCGGGGTCGCCACAGAGGAATGAACCGCCAACTCTTCTGGAATATGTTTTACGCAGCGGATGCCCTTCCAGCTGCAACCCATCGCTGGGAAACATTCACACACACTCATTCTCACTCAAAAGATGGGGGAGGTAAATATATTTTTGTTTAATATGGTTTCTATGGGAGGACAAACATTCGTAACGTTTTTCAATGTTGTAAAAGTGTGTAGAATAAATATTTACCTTCAACATTTCTGTCAGCGAAGATTTGCGTCATAGCCTGCGACACACGCTTCTACCAGCAGGGGGCTGTTGTAAACAAACCGGTGTTCTATCGGATTTTTCTGCCGCAGTAATTTAAAAAAATGATGGACTAGTCTGTTGGTTTACCCTACCCCATCGAAATGTCCTTCCGCATTCTGCTGCATATATCGATGTGTGAGGATAAATGATTTTGGTCTTTTAGTTATTTTGGTCTAAACTGAGATCTTTTGATTCAGCAGACGGACAAAACAGCGCGGATTCACGCTCATGATTAAAAATGCTGTTTGTGTGATTTCTATAAAAAAAATAGACAGCGAGACTGATCAGGAAATCAATAAGATGGGAGACGAGTTACGCACGCTCCATTTTGATGTTTTTTGGAATCCTCAAAATAAAAATGACATCATAAATCTGCTTTCTTTATTGCATTTCTTTAATTTCATCAGAGCAATGAAACATCATTCATTAATACTGTAATGAAGTTAAACTTGAGGCGGAATCGTACAACAGAGTCACGAGGTGCGTCGTTCTCTACAGAACAATAAACATTTAATCATGAAGGCTCTTTATGTATTTGTAGCCAACTTAGTCATTTTTATAGTAGGCTAATACAGATACATACAGCATGTGTTGCCTTCAGTATAAAGCTAATATTAGGCTTCTAATTTTTTGTGGCTCCAGACAAATTAGTTTTTTTTTTTTGGCCAATATGGCTCTTTCAACATTTTGGGTTGCCGACCCCTGACCTAGAGCATGAAATTCATACTTAACATTTCAGAATAAAAACAAGCATTTGTTGCATTTAATGAGTTAAAGACCGCGAGCCTAGGAGCCTTCTGAGAACTTTGTGAAATTTCAGGTTAAACTCTTAAAACGTGATGCACTTTAATACCCTTTTGAGACTGAAAAAACAATGTTCAATTCATTTAATAGAAGTCCATTTTTAAGGGGTGAGTGTCTTCCTATGGTATTGGGCCCCTGAGAAGTTGGGGGCCCAAAGGCCATGCTCGAGCGTCCCCTAATAGTAAGTCTGTTGTACATTTATATATCAATATAAATCTGGTTATTTGCAGTGAAAGTGATGTGTATATGCAGCGCAGCTCTGGGCTGCAGAGTGTGAGAAAGAAGGCAGGGCGAGCGCTGCGGGAGCGGTGGTAAACCACAGCGGGTGACTGTTCAAAGCTGTGAAGCTCTGAAGCTCTGAAGCTCAGCGTAAGAATCAGGGCACGCTGTGTTTATCTTTTAGTCACAGCACTTATCTCCTCATTGTTGCATGAGTAACTAAAAGACGCTCAAGCTTAGGCCAGAAATCGGAACGTTTTCAGGGGAGCAGACCTTGAGTGATTGATTAGCTGGAGCCCAGAGCGCTCTCACTTCCTCGTTTGAGGGTTCTAAAATAAATGAGCTTTAATTCCCTGTCGTGTGTGTCATGAGGCGTTGAGACGTGAGCGATGAACACCTGAGCTCTGCTTTTCTGTGGAAGGCTTTCATTTTGGGTGCAGTTTTCTCACTTAATGTGAGTTAATGTTCAATAACGCGTTAAAATGCTTTCAGAATTAAAACAAACTTTGAGTGCACATATAAGAGGTGATAAAAGGAACGCGCTACATTTTTCTGTTTCTCTTGAGATATTAAGTAGTCTTTAATCGGTTTAGAATCTGTTCTGCAGGACCTGTAAGAGTTGGATGTAGCTCTACGTGAGATGAATTAAAGCACTTGAGCGGAAACGGCTTCCTGAATAAAGGATCAATTCAAGGATAAAAAACTAACAAACTTGCTGGTCTCTGGGATATGTTCAGGAGCGGAAAACTTAAACAACAATCTGTTCAACAGCTCAAAGAATTATTTACATGTGTTGATTATGATTAATAATGTGAATAATAATAGTGAAAAAATACAAAATCTGCAATCAGAGTCTGTCACCAAACACAGATTTTTAGGTATTTTTAATATGTATTTTATAGATCATTTAATATGAAACAAGTTATTAATAACAGAAATGTTAACTTTTACTCTTCATTAAAACAATTCAAACACTCCCAATCAGCTTATCAGAATTTCTATGTCACTAAAAATTAAACAAAGATGCAGCAGTTTCACACAAAGTGAATGTTCTGTCACTCTTTGAGTTGTTTTACGACAAGAGTTTGAGTGCATTAATTAGATATGATCAAAGCAATGCTCCAAATTTTTTTTTTTTTTTTCAGTTTAAATCTGTTCTTTTGCATAACAAAATTCACAGTGTAAATGTATTCAATAAAATTAAATCAACACTGCCGGTGTAAACCAATAAAAGTACTGCAACAGAGTTAAATGTAACACAGAGAGAGTTAAATTAAAACATTAGTCAATGTTAGTAAAACTATTGTGGAAATTACTTCCTAAATCAGAAGATTCGATATCAGTATCTGTCGCCAAACTCAGATTTTTATTGCATATTTAAATAATGTAATATTTAACAGGAATTCAAACACTCCCAATCACACAAAAAATATATAAATCAGCGTTTCCATGCCGATAAATGGGTTTAAAATAGTATTATTTAACAAATAAACACCTTTAAACGCCTGTTTACGCAATGCTAATGTTTTTAGCATAGGTCTATGGTGTTTTACATTCAAAACGTTAGCTTCTCGGCGGCTATCGGTCTTTTACCGTCAGAGAATTTCCATATATGATTAAAACGTACTTGTACTCAAACCTAAAGCTAAAATCCTTTAAACTGAACGCAATAGGTTTTTTCAAATAAACAACTTTAGGCCAATAAGAATTGAGTCACTAAGCAGGATATCGCATGTTAAGAGTAACACTGCGGTGTTCATTTTAATGGAGCTAAATTATTCACACTTGTGTTTTAAATCCACTGCTATCGTGTTATTTTTTAACACTTCACTATGTGCTCTCCAGCAGTGTTCATTTAACACTGTGTCCTATCTTCCATTCCCGTGCTAACAGGGAATATTCGCATAGTATTCGTTTATTTAAGTATAACGTTCATTTAAATGAATTAAAAACGTTCTCTAAACAGCATTCTCAGAACATTCCTAGAACGTTTTTTGTGAGTGATGAGTGTGTGTTACACAGTGTTTTAAGAACCTTGAGAGAACGTTACAAAAAATCTCCTCAATAGCCACAGCCCTTAAAAAAACGAATTGCTTATTGTATATATATAAAATTTAGATTAATTAACATTTACAACAATTTATAAGCTATACAAAAATGAACAAAACGCCTAAACCTTTTTTTATTTGTAAAAAAATCTAAATGACGGTTAGGGTTGCCAGAGTTTGAGAAAACCTTTTCAAACATTAGTGAGTAACTGAGATGCTCCCGTTACTGTTTTAACTTTCATGTTTAGGATGGTGCAGGTGAACTGATCAAAAATGAAATAAACTAAAGAACAATAAAATAAACTGAACTGATGCTTTTGAAGGCTGGACATAATTAATGCACTTATGTCCAGTATTTATAATCATAATTAATACTGTTGTACATCTTTATAAATACGTTTGCGACATTGTCATGCAAAAAAAAAGCTTTGTTGAACTTGAATTTTAGGTTTGTTGGTGTCTTTAAGGGTTGTCACGTATAATGTCAAAACCTGAATGTATGTATATTTTTGTGTTTCCCGATGATCAAACTCAAACACCTGCAAACAGACGCATCACAGAGTAAATCTGAAAATCTAGATGCTGCAAATGTAAGCTTAAAGGTTCCAAAAATATGGTTTTATGTTACTTTACATTTTATTCAAAGATGTAAGGAATGAAGAGAGCTACCAAACCTGTTCTGAATCAATGCACAGTTTTTTCTCATCCTCCACTGCTCCCTAAAGAAAACCATTATCCTAATCCATCCATTACTGAGGGCGGGCCCCGCCTCGGGCCCTGGCTCTCACGCCTCCGTTACTCATGTGGAGGGCCGGGCGCGCCGGGGGTATATCTAGCAGCGCCGAGCGCAGACGGGGCACAGCAGAAGAAGCGTGGTTCAGCTCCATCTCCTCCTCTCCTCAGATTCAGCATCTCTCCGGAGCACGACCTGCGAAGCATGTAAGTGCTGCTCTCGCGCTTGAGGAAACATTCCTTACTAAAGAATAAAAAATGTAGATTTTCTTTCTAGGAAATTTCTCTTTTGATGTGTGAATGAGAGTATTTGCTGATTTTTGTTTTTGATTTACCATAAAAGTGATGTTTAGCGCTCTCATAGTTCACTCTAAATCATAAAAGTGATGTTTAGTGCTCTCATAGTTCACTCTAAATCATAAAAGTGATGTTTAGCGCTCTCATAGTTCACTCTAAATCATAAAAGTGATGTTTAGTGCTCTCATAGTTCACCCTAAATCATAAAAGTGATGTTTAGCGCTCTCATAGTTCACTCTAAATCATAAAAGTGATGTTTAGTGCTCTCATAGTTCACTCTAAATCATAAAAGTGATGTTTAGCGCTCTCATAGTTCACTCTAAATCATAAAAGTGATGTTTAGTGCTCTCATAGTTCACCCTAAATCATAAAAGTGATGTTTAGCGCTCTCATAGTTCACCCTAAATCATAAAAGTGATGTTTAGCGCTCTCATAGTTCACTCTAAATCATAAAAGTGATGTTTAGCGCTCTCATAGTTCACTCTAAATCATAAAAGTGATGTTTAGCGCTCTCATAGTTCACTCTAAATCATAAAAGTGATGTTTAGCGCTCTCATAGTTCACCCTAAATCATAAAAGTGATGTTTAGCGCTCTCATAGTTCACTCTAAATCATAAAAGTGATGTTTAGCGCTCTCATAGTTCACTCTAAATCATAAAAGTGATGTTTAGCGCTCTCATAGTTCACTCTAAATCATAAAAGTGATGTTTAGCGCTCTCATAGTTCACTCTAAATCATAAAAGTGATGTTTAGTGCTCTCATAGTTCACTCTAAATCATAAAAGTGATGTTTAGTGCTCTCATAGTTCACCCTAAATCATAAAAGTGATGTTTAGCGCTCTCATAGTTCACTCTAAATCATAAAAGTGATGTTTAGTGCTCTCATAGTTCACCCTAAATCATAAAAGTGATGTTTAGCGCTCTCATAGTTCACTCTAAATCATAAAAGTGATGTTTAGCGCTCTCATAGTTCACTCTAAATCATAAAAGTGATGTTTAGTGCTCTCATAGTTCACCCTAAATCATAAAAGTGATGTTTAGCGCTCTCATAGTTCACTCTAAATCATAAAAGTGATGTTTAGTGCTCTCATAGTTCACCCTAAATCATAAAAGTGATGTTTAGCGCTCTCATAGTTCACTCTAAATCATAAAAGTGATGTTTAGCGCTCTCATAGTTCACTCTAAATCATAAAAGTGATGTTTAGCGCTCTCATAGTTCACTCTAAATCGTAAAAGTGATGTTTAGCGCTTTCATAGTTCACTCTAAATCGTAAAAGTGATGTTTAGCGCTCTCATAGTTCACTCTAAATCGTAAAAGTGATGTTTAGCGCTCTCATAGTTCACTCTAAATCGTAAAAGTGATGTTTAGCGCTCTCATAGTTCACTCTAAATCGTAAAAGTGATGTTTAGCGCTCTCATAGTTCACTCTAAATCGTAAAAGTGATGTTTAGCGCTCTCATAGTTCACTCTAAATCGTAAAAGTGATGTTTAGCGCTCTCATAGTTCACTCTAAATCGTAAAAGTGATGTTTAGCGCTTTCATAGTTCACTCTAAATCGTAAAAGTGATGTTTAGCGCTCTCATAGTTCACTCTAAATCGTAAAAGTGATGTTTAGCGCTCTCATAGTTCACTCTAAATCATAAAAGTGATGTTTAGCGCTCTCATAGTTCACTCTAAATCATAAAAGTGATGTTTAGCGCTCTCATAGTTCACTCTAAATCATAAAAGTGATGTTTAGCGCTCTCATAGTTCACTCTAAATCATAAAAGTGATGTTTAGCGCTCTCATAGTTTCACTCTAAATCATAAAAGTGATGTTTAGCGCTCTCATAGTTCACTCTAAATCATAAAAGTGATGTTTAGCGCTCTCATAGTTCACTCTAAATCATAAAAGTGATGTTTAGCGCTCTCATAGTTCACTCTAAATCATAAAAGTGATGTTTACCGCTCTCATAGTTCACTCTAAATCATAAAAGTGATGTTTAGCGCTCTCATAGTTCACTCTAAATCGTAAAAGTGATGTTTAGCGCTCTCATAGTTCACTCTAAATCGTAAAAGTGATGTTTAGCGCTCTTATAGTTCACTCTAAATCATAAAAGTGATGTTTAGCGCTCTCATAGTTCACTCTAAATCGTAAAAGTGATGTTTAGCGCTCTCATAGTTCACTCTAAATCATAAAAGTGATGTTTAGCGCTCTCATAGTTCACTCTAAATCGTAAAAGTGATGTTTAGCGCTCTCATAGTTCACTCTAAATCATAAAAGTGATGTTTAGCGCTCTTATAGTTCACTCTAAATCATAAAAGTGATGTTTACCGCTCTCATAGTTCACTCTAAATCATAAAAGTGATGTTTAGCGCTCTCATAGTTCACTCTAAATCATAAAAGTGATGTTTAGCGCTCTCATAGTTCACTCTAAATCATAAAAGTGATGTTTAGCGCTCTCATAGTTCACTCTAAATCATAAAAGTGATGTTTAGCGCTCTCATAGTTCACTCTAAATCATAAAAGTGATGTTTAGCGCTCTCATAGTTCACTCTAAATCGTAAAAGTGATGTTTAGCGCTCTCATAGTTCACTCTAAATCGTAAAAGTGATGTTTAGCGCTCTTATAGTTCACTCTAAATCATAAAAGTGATGTTTAGCGCTCTCATAGTTCACTCTAAATCGTAAAAGTGATGTTTAGCGCTCTCATAGTTCACTCTAAATCATAAAAGTGATGTTTAGCGCTCTCATAGTTCACTCTAAATCGTAAAAGTGATGTTTAGCGCTCTCATAGTTCACTCTAAATCGTAAAAGTGATGTTTAGCGCTCTTATAGTTCACTCTAAATCATAAAAGTGATGTTTAGCGCTCTCATAGTTCACTCTAAATCATAAAAGTGATGTTTAGCGCTCTCATAGTTCACTCTAAATCATAAAAGTGATGTTTAGCGCTCTCATAGTTCACTCTAAATCATAAAAGTGATGTTTACCGCTCTCATAGTTCACTCTAAATCATAAAAGTGATGTTTAGCGCTCTCATAGTTCACTCTAAATCATAAAAGTGATGTTTAGCGCTCTCATAGTTCACTCTAAATCGTAAAAGTGATGTTTAGCGCTCTCATAGTTCACTCTAAATCGTAAAAGTGATGTTTAGCGCTCTCATAGTTCACTCTAAATCATAAAAGTGATGTTTAGCGCTCTCATAGTTCACCCTAAATCATAAAAGTGATGTTTAGCGCTCTCATAGTTCACTCTAAATCATAAAAGTGATGTTTAGCGCTCTCATAATTCACCCTAAATCATAAAAGTGATGTTTAGCGCTCTCATAGTTCACTCTAAGTCATAAAAGTGATGTTTAGCGCTCTCATAGTTCACTCTAAATCGTAAAAGTGATGTTTAGCGCTCTCATAGTTCACTCTAAATCATAAAAGTGATGTTTAGCGCTCTCATAGTTCACTCTAAATCATAAAAGTGATGTTTAGCGCTCTCATAGTTCACTCTAAATCATAAAGTGATGTTTAGCGCTCTCATAGTTCACTCTAAATCATAAAAGTGATGTTTAGCGCTCTCATAGTTCACTCTAAATCATAAAAGTGATGTTTAGCGCTCTCATAGTTCACTCTAAATCGTAAAAGTGATGTTTAGCGCTCTCATAGTTCACTCTAAATCAGTAAAAGTGATGTTTAGCGCTCTCATAGTTCACTCTAAATCATAAAAGTGATGTTTAGCGCTCTCATAGTTCACTCTAAATCATAAAAGTGATGTTTAGCGCTCTCATAGTTCACTCTAAATCATAAAAGTGATGTTTAGCGCTCTCATAGTTCACTCTAAATCATAAAAGTGATGTTTAGCGCTCTCATAGTTCACTCTAAATCATAAAAGTGATGTTTAGCGCTCTCATAGTTCACTCTAAATCATAAAAGTGATGTTTAGCGCTCTCATAGTTCACTCTAAATCATAAAAGTGATGTTTAGCGCTCTCATAGTTCACTCTAAATCATAAAAGTGATGTTTAGCGCTCTCATAGTTCACTCTAAATCATAAAAGTGATGTTTAGCGCTCTCATAGTTCACTCTAAATCATAAAAGTGATGTTTAGCGCTCTCATAGTTCACTCTAAATCATAAAAGTGATGTTTAGCGCTCTCATAGTTCACTCTAAATCATAAAAGTGATGTTTAGCGCTCTCATAGTTCACTCTAAATCATAAAAGTGATGTTTAGCGCTCTCATAGTTCACTCTAAATCATAAAAGTGATGTTTAGCGCTCTCATAGTTCACTCTAAATCATAAAAGTGATGTTTAGCGCTCTCATAGTTCACTCTAAATCATAAAAGTGATGTTTAGCGCTCTCATAGTTCACTCTAAATCATAAAGTGATGTTTAGTGCTCTCATAGTTCACTCTAAATCATAAAAGTGATGTTTAGCGCTCTCATAGTTCACTTTAAATCATAAAAGTGATGTTTAGCGCTCTCATAGTTCACTCTAAATCATAAAAGTGATGTTTAGCGCTCTCATAGTTCACTCTAAATCATAAAAGTGATGTTTAGCGCTCTCATAGTTCACTTTAAATCATAAAAGTGATGTTTAGCGGTCTCATAGTTCACTCTAAATCATAAAAGTGATGTTTAGCGCTCTCATAGTTCACTCTAAATCATAAAAGTGATGTTTAGCGCTCTCATAGTTCACTCTAAATCATAAAAGTGATGTTTAGCGCTCTCATAGTTCACTCTAAATCTCAAAAGTGATGTTTAGCGCTCTCATAGTTCACTCTAAATCATAAAAGTGATGTTTAGCGCTCTCATAGTTCACTCTAAATCATAAAAGTGATGTTTAGCGCTCTCATAGTTCACTCTAAATCATAAAAGTGATGTTTAGCGCTCTCATAGTTCACTCTAAATCATAAAAGTGATGTTTAGCGCTCTCATAGTTCACAAAGCTCTCATAGTTTCAGATTGAGAAAACACTCGAAAACCATCTTAAATGCTCATAATCATCGTAAATGTCATCGCTAGGGTTGCCAGATATTGATGTAAGACTCTAAAATGTAAAAAAAAAAAGATTGTTTGGAACAATCGTTCCTGTACGATTGCTCCAAACCACTTGTAAATCTACAACTTTTTTCTTTTTTAATGTGCTTCTGAAGTTCCGATGCTTGGGGGTGCTTTTTCCTTACCCCCTGTTCCTCCCACTGCAATGCTTCCACCACGCCCCCTGCTGGGTTTTGTCTTGTTAGCGCATATCCAAATCATCCTGTTTCTGATAAATATGTTCATCTTTTGGTGCAAAAAAAACCCCAGTTTCTTTTAATTGTGTATCGACGCAGTTCTGCTGCGGTTTACTTCCGGGTCAGCAGCGCATACGCTCTTCACGGAGATGAGCTGCTTTAGCGCGTCATCTGATTGGTTAGTGGGTGGGGCTTCCAAAAAAGACAACGAAAACAGGACACAAACATGCGTGAACCAATCTGAATATGACTCGAGACGTGTTTACTGAAAAGTTCAGTTTACAGGATGCGACACCTTAAACTAGAAGGCTTCGTTCTGGTTTAATGAGAAAACCTCCAGCGAGGGAAAGCAGAGGAATCTTTAACACAATCTGAATCTTTCTCTCTTTGTTCAGCATGTCTAATTTCGGTCAGTACAGCTTCTGCAACATCGGCCGCTTTCCCACCGTTAAGCTGATGCCGGACTGCTTCTGGAAAGCTCCCGGGTACCACGCGCCGGTCTACAGCAACCCTTGCGCCAAACCCTTCCTGCAGCCCTGCGTGAAGCCTGCTGTCGACCCCTGCATGCAGCCCTGCGTGCAGCCCATCGTGCAGCCCTGCGTGCAGCCCATCGTGCAGCCCATCGTGCAGCCCTGCATCAAGCCCTTCGTGACACCTGTGGTCCCTCCCTGCGCGAGCCCCAGCCAGCACCCGGGAGCACGCTGTGATCACGACTGCAAACAAGTGTTCCCCAAGGACTGCTCGGATGAGGGCCACGCGCGCTCCTGCGAAGGTAAGAGGCCCTCAAAGTCCTATAAGTGTTGAACACTCAAACTGTTAAAATACAAGTCAAAATGTAAAAATAGGTAAATATGATCGTAAGGGTTGCCAGAGATTGACAAAAGAGGAGTAAATGTAAAAAAAGATCTAATTGTGAGTGTAAGGGTTGCCAGAAATTGACAAAAACGGTGTAAATGTAAAAAATATATAAATGTGTTTGTTAGGGTTGCCAGATATTGACAAAACGTGACTAATTGCTAAAATGCATGAGCGTGACTGTTGGGGTTGCCAGAGATTGAGAAAGTGCTCCTGAATAGATAAAAATGTTTTTTTCACTCCTTCCTGTAAGTAACCACAAAAACAAATAGATTTCCAAAAATAAAGGCTTAAACGGAAGCAGTTTGAGAGTTATGAGCGAGTCCATGCCCGGCCTTGTTTACAGGATAAATTCTTTTAGATATCTTCTATTACATTTTGATTCTAACAAAAATATTATTAAATAGATAACTAAGTTATCTGAAAGCAATTTTACGTTTGTTTCATTGTAGATGTTATTGGGGTGCTAGAATCCCTTTTTAACCAAAACATCTTTAGATAATCAATTAAGAATGGAAAAAAGGAACCTTTCTGTGCGGCCCGGTGTCCTGGAGCCGGAGCGGTTTTAAGTGGTGCGTGGTAACTTTAGCGTGACGGCGCAGATAGGGCACACGCACTGATTTTTAACAAATATATTAAGAGTAAAAATATAGCTTTAATAAAAATATATTTGATGTAAGTAAATTACCAAGTTGTTCTGTATTTTAAGAAAGTGTTATTACTCCGTTAGTTCTTCCGTTTAATTCTTAAAAAGGTCTTAAAAAGTCTTGCCCTGCAGAAACCTTGGAGAAGAAACAGAATGGTGTTTGCGTACCGTTTCATTCCTTCCGTGTGTTTTCTCTCAGATCTGGTGCTGCAGGTCCGCAGCGTGGACCTGATGAAGTCCTGCAAGAGCCAGAACCGCCAGGAGCACCACACCAGCCGTTTCCACGGAGACCACCTGATCGTGCGCCGAGGCCAGTGCTTCCAGATCTGGGTGGAGCTCTCCAGGCAGTTCGATTTCAAGTGTGACCAGCTTCACCTGGAGCTCAAACTAGGTCCGTACGAGCTCTCCTGGAACATGTCCTCGCTGAGAGATGCTCAGTGTTCTCCTTCTCCCTCACAGGAAGCGTCCCTTCTGTGTCCAGCGGCACTCTGGTGGTGGTTCCTCTCGTGGAGGAGCTGAAGAGGTCTCGCTGGGAGGCCAAGATCGTGGAGCGCGAGCACAACCGGCTCAAGCTGAGCGTGTTCTCGCTGGCGACGGCCTGCGTGGGGCGCTACACTCTGAGCATCGTGACCTGCGGGCCAAAGGGACGAGCCACGTCCTCCTGCAACGCCTCCAACGACATCTACATGCTCTTCAACCCCTGGTGCAAGGGTGAGGAACCAGATCTCAGCTCAGACGAGCTTTAAAGCGCGCAGCAAGAACCGACCAAATTCTGTCGCGTTAAAGAGTGGATTCTCTGCGAAGATAGTGCTTTAAAAGGACACAACGGATTTTAAAATTGTGCACATTTGAGAAAACTAATGTTAAAAAAGGGGTTCGTCCACTGCCAGACCACAACGTTTGACCGGTGCATGACATTATCCCGGAGATTGACTGACTAATTTGAACCTTAAAAAAGTAGACTTTGAGAGTGTGTACAACTTCAGGAAAACTCTACCAAAGTTTTTGATCGCTTAAGGGTTAATTGACAGGACAATCTGAGGTTTAAATCATGCAAAAAAATCTTCTCTGGAGGACCCCCAATATGGTTTAAAATACTTTAATAGCTTGTAAATTGCTGCATTATTCTGGAGGATTTTAGACTGAATTGACCCCCAAGAAAAGATTTTCAGTAACTCAATAACTCAACATGTTGTTCCTCTTTTGTATCTCGACTGGTTTTGGAATGGAATGTTGTCCTGTAACGCGCTGTCTCCGCAGACGACGTGGTGTATCTGGAGGACGAGGCTCAGAGAGCAGAGTACGTGCTGAGCGACGCAGGCAGCATCTACTACGGCACCAAGCACCAGATCGGCTCCAGAACCTGGCACTTCAACCAGGTACGAGACCGGCCTCGCTCAGAACCGCTCAGAACTGCTTAGAGCCGCGCAGAACCGCTCAGAACTGCTCAGAGCCGCGCAGAACCGCTCAGAACTGCTTAGAACTGCTTAGAACCGCTCAGAACTGCTCAGAGCCGCGCAGAACCGCTCAGAACTGCTTAGAACTCCTCAGAACTACTCAGAACTGTTTAGAGCCGCTCAGAACTGCTTAAAACCGTGCATAACTGCTCAGAGCCGCGCAGAACCGCTCAGAACTGCTTAGAACTCCTCAGAACTACTCAGAACCGCTCAGAACTGTTTAGAACCGCTCAGAACTGCTCAGAGCCGCGCAGAACCGCTCAGAACCGCTCAGAACTGCTTAGAACTCCTCAGAACTACTCAGAACCGCTCAGAACTGTTTAGAGCCGCTCAGAACTGCTCAGAGCCGCGCAGAACCGCTCAGAACTGCTTAGAACTGCTCAGAACTGTTTAGAGCCGCTCAGAACTGCTTAAAACCGTGCATAACTGCTCAGAACCGCTCAGAACTGTTTAGAACCGCTCAGAACTGTTTAGAACCGCTCAGAACTGTTTAGAGCCGCGCAGAACCGCTCAGAACTGCTTAGAACTGCTCAGAACCGCTCAGAACTGTTTAGAACCGCTCAGAACTGCTCAGAACTGCTCAGAACCGCGCAGAACCGCTCAGAACTGCTTAGAACCGCTCAGAACTGCTCAGAACCGCTCAAAACTGTTTAGAACTGCTTAGAACTGCTTAAAACTGCGCATAACTGCTCAGAACCGCTCAGAACTGTTTAGAACCGCTCAAAACACCTCAGAACCACACAGAACCGCTCAGAACTACTTAGAACCACTCAAAACTGCTTAGAACTGCTCAGAACCGCTCAGAACTGTTTAGAACCGCTCAGAACCGCTCAGAACTGTTTAGAACCGCTTAGAACTGCTTAAACCCGCGCATAACTGCTCAGAACCGCTCAGATCTGCTTAGAACCGCTCAAAACTGCTTAGAACTGCTCAGAACCGCTCAGAACTACTTAGAACCACTCAAAACTGCTTAGAACTGCTCAGAATCGCGCAGAACTGTTTAGAACTGCTCAAAACACCTCAGAATCGCTCAGAACTGTTTAGAACCGCTCAGAACTGTTTAGAACCGCTCAAAACACCTCAGAACCACGCAGAACCGCTCAGAACTACTTAGAACCACTCAAAACTGCTTAGAACTGCTCAGAACCGCTCAGAACTGTTTAGAACCGCTCAGAACTGTTTAGAGCCGCTCAGAACTGTTTAGAGCCGCTCAAAACACCTCAGAACCACACAGAACCGCTCAGAACTACTTAGAACCACTCAAAACTGCTTAGAACTGCTCAGAACCGCTCAGAACTGTTTAGAACCGCTTAGAACTGCTTAAACCCGCGCATAACTGCTCAGAACCGCTCAGAACTACTTAGAACCACTCAAAACTGCTTAGAACTGCTCAGAATCGCTCAGAACTGTTTAGAACCGCTCAGAACACCTCAGAACCACGCAGAACCGCTCAGAACTACTTAGAACCACTCAAAACTGCTTAGAACTGCTCAGAACCGCTCAGAACTGTTTAGAACTGCTCAGAACTGCTCAGAACCGCTCAGAACTGTTTAGAACTGCTCAGAATTGTTTAGAGCCGCTCAGAACTGTTTAGAACCGCTCAAAACACCTCAGAACCACGCAGAACCGCTCAGAACTACTTAGAACCACTCAAAACTGCTCAGAACCGCTCAGAACTGTTTAGAACCGCTCAGAACTGTTTAGAGCCGCTCAGAACTGTTTAGAACCGCTCAGAACTGCTCAGAACCACGCAGAACCGCTCAGAACTACTTAGAACCACTCAAAACTGCTTAGAACTGCTCAGAACCGCTCAGAACTGTTTAGAACCGCTCAGAACTGCTCAGAACTGTTTAGAGCCGCTCAGAACTGTTTAGAACCGCTCAGAACTGTTTAGAACCGCTCAAAACACCTCAGAACCACGCAGAACCGCTCAGAACTACTTATAACCTTTCTTTACCTTCAAGTCTGATAGCTGTCAACACTAACATTAAATAAACAATTCAATACGCAATTTTATAACAGAAATGTCAAACTGCCACACCAAGAAAAGGACAAATAATTAGTAGCTCCTAATTTCACGGATATCATTGAATGTTTTCCCACATGCCATAATTTTTTTATTATAAATGACTACCAAGTGCTTGATATAACGTAAAAGTAATATACACATAAATGAAAATCTACCAAAAATGAACTGTTATACAAATTTATTTCGAAAGATTATTTAAAAAATGACTTGAATCCTAAAATATTTGACACAGAATATGTTTTTGCTTTGATTTTTACCCTGTAAACAAAAAAGACGACTCGAGATATGCTTAACCACTCGGTTTAGTGGACAGTTAAAGGGTTAATTCTTCTCACTTTCGTATTTGATGGCTGAATATAGATTTATTAGGATTACATGGCACTTCATGGATCAAGGGTGTGAAAAACCTACCAGTAATGGCTTCCATGTTCAGACAGTTCCCTATTTTCACCTTTAGGTGTCGCCAATTCCCATTTTCAACTGAAATAGTTCAGGTGTCTCTTTTATAAACCTTGTGTTGGTACAGAAATAGCCCCAAAAAGTGTTTTCACAATGTTTCAGATTTTGATTCGACATGAAAGTCTGCTCATCCTTACACAAACTAATCCAAGTGCGTAAGCAAACGTCTGATTGGCGCCGCCAAGTGGAGCTTTCAAGCACTTCAGCTTACTAGAAAAGCATGTTTGTTAAAATAATACGTCTGACATAGTCTCGTGATTGCAAAACTCTCCTTATAACAAAGCAATTGTTTAAATCTGGAGATCTATTTTTATATTTGTTTACTTGTTTTAAATCTTGGTTCGCCATCTTCTGTTGCTTTCATTGGTTCTGGCGGACTGCAAACAGCAATGGTTCTCAAAGTGGGGTCCCCGGAACCATTGCTTGCATGGGGGTCCACATAAAAAAGCTGCTTATTAAAAAAAAGGTAATATCAGCTGCCGAAACTGAAAGCAGTAGCACGTTCTGACACCGTGAGGTGAGAATTGAAGTGTTATCTGGTGACATTTTATCATTTAGATCTGCATCAGAGATTTAATGAGGCTCCTTTGCCATTTTTTTAAGTGAAAGTGGTCCCTGACTTTTTAAGTGAAAGTTTGAGAAGCAGGGAACGTCTTCGTGATATTCGATCACGTTATTTAAAGGTTGTCTAAATGTTAGCTCATAACGTTTCTAAAAGAACATTCTAGTAGCGTTCTAATAACAGTAAATTAAAACGTTATCTATCTCAGAACATTCCTACAACGTTTTTGGTGAGGGATAAATGTTCTCACAGTGTTGAAAGCAAACGTTCTGGGAACAACGTTCTCAGAACATTCCTACAACGTTTTTGGTGAGGGGTGAATGTTCTCACAGTGTTGAAAGCAAACGTTCTGGGAAAAACGTTCTTAGAACATTCCTACAACGTTTTTGGTGAGGGATAAATGTTCTCACAGTGTTGAAAGCAAACGTTCTGGGAACAACGTTCTCAGAACATTCCTACAACGTTTTTGGTGAGGGGTGAATGTTCTCACAGTGTTGAAAGCAAACGTTCTGGGAACAATGTTCTCAGAACATTCCTACAACGTTTTTGGTGAGGGATGAATGTTCTCACAGTGTTGAAAGCAAACGTTCTGGGAAAAACGTTCTTAGAACATTCCTACAACGTTTTTGGTGAGGGATAAATGTTCTCACAGTGTTGAAAGCAAACGTTCTGGGAACAACGTTCTCAGAACATTCCTACAACGTTTTTGGTGAGGGATGAATGTTCTCACAGTGTTGAAAGCAAACGTTCTGGGAAAAACGTTCTTAGAACATTCCTACAACGTTTTTGGTGAGGGATAAATGTTCTCACAGTGTTGAAAGCAAACGTTCTGGGAACAACGTTCTCAGAACATTCCTACAACGTTTTTGGTGAGGGATAAATGTTCTCACAGTGTTGAAAGCAAACGTTCTGGGAACAACGTTCTCAGAACATTCCTACAACGTTTTTGGTGAGGGATGAATGTTCTCACAGTGTTGAAAGCAAACGTTCTGGGAACAACGTTCTCAGAACATTCCTACAACGTTTTTGGTGAGTGATGAATGTTCTAAACACGTTTTAATAACTTTGAGAGAACGTTCACGGAACGTTAAAAGCACTGGACAAACTAATGCCTATGCAACATTAGCGGTAACATTCCCAGAACGTTCTTGCAACATAAATGTACTAGCTGGAAAGCAGCGTTATCCATCCAAAAATGCAGCGTTCGCACCGATCTGATCCAAGTGCTCTCTTCTCTGCAGTTCGACGACGGAGTGCTGGCGGCGTGCTTCTACGTGCTGGAGAGGAGCGGGACGCCGTGCAGCGGGTGGGGGTGCCCGGTGAACGTGGCCCGAGTGGCTTCTGCCATGGTGAGGCTCGCCCGGCTGAAGCAGGCGCTCAGAAGCCGCAGATTAAACCAGCTCTCGCCGTCCGCAGGTGAACGCCAAAGACGAGCACGGCGTGCTGAGGGGGAACTGGTCCAACTGCTACGCTGATGGGACCGCGCCCTCCTCCTGGTGCGGCAGCGGAGGCATCCTCACGCAGTTCCACAGATCCGGAGGCGTCCCGGTCAAGTACGGGCAGAGCGTGGCCTTCGCTGGCGTCGCCAACACACGTACGTTCTCCTCCGCCGGGACGAGGACTGAGAGAGGCTATCAGAAACGCTTCCTGCTTACAGTGTCGCTTTCTCTCTTCTTTCTTTCTTCTTTCTTTCTTTCTTTCTTTCTTCTTTCTTTCTTTCTTTCTTCTTCTTTTCTTTCGCGCGGGAAACTCACCGCCATGTCACGAGCATCGCTAGACCGTGCTCCGTCGCTCCGCCATGTTTCTCAAGAAACTTTCCTCCCTTCCAGAGCTTTTTTTCGGGGGAAAGGGAAAGGCTTTTGGGTAAACACGCCAATCATTCCACGGGAGTTTGTGAACGCCACGCCTCGCCATCATCATCATTATCCCGCAGCTGTGTTCTCTAGAAGACCGACTCTCTCAAAGAACTCACTGAATCGATTCGCTAAAGGATTCACGAGGACGCTGGTCTTCTGATCTAGAATTATATTGAGATTTAATTAGGAAAATAACTCCTTTTGCTTCTGTCACAGGGATATATTGAACAACAGATCACCTGTTTTTCCGTCTTAAAGAAAATCAAAGCTTTTTGGGATGATGTAAAGAGCCTTTTATTGTTTGTAAACAATGATGATGTTTCAACAAAAAAAAGAGAAAAAGATGATGATAAAGATGATAAAAAAAAAATAGCCACTGGAAAAAAGAATTTACTCACAAAAATAATTCAGGCACTGGGAAAAAAACTGTACTGCATCAAAAGAATATCAGCCACCGGAAAAAAAAACTACTGCATAAAAAAATTTAAAAGAAATTTAAAAATTCAGTCACCGGGGGAAACTGTTCTGCATCAAAATAATATCAGCCACCGGAAAAAAAACTACTGCATAAAAATTTTTTTAAAGAAATTTAAAAATTCAGTCACAGGGGGAAACTGTTCTGCATCAAAATAATTCAGTCACTAGAAGAAAGCTGTACTGCATCTACAGCCACTGGAAAAAAACTAAAACATAAAAATAATTCAGACACTGGAAAAAAAAACTGTACTGCATCTACAAAAAAAAAATAGTAAGTAACTTCAAGGCAAACCGTTTCAATCAAAGATGGCGTAAGTATCTATAGCAATGAAGGCCCTCACAGACCCATAGGAATATATTAGGAGAACAATACTGAAATATATAATACATTTCTAATATGTTAGAGAAAATAAGACAGGATCGTAAATATAAAAAGCAGGTTTCAAAAATTAACATTGTGAATTTAATCCCTGACACGACGATAATGTGGTGCTGCCACCAGCAGGTGTCAGTGTTCCTTAAAAATCACCAACAAACAGAAACATTTTCTTTTCCTTTTTTAATAAAAACGCCTTTGTAACACAGACTAGAAAATGGTGCACCATACCCCGCACATTAAATCTCAAACAGATCCCTTCTGAGGAACCCCTCGGTCGAAGGAGAAATCATTACACAGACATTAACCTCGTCACAGATCCTTCTCTGGTTCTCTGAGAGGATAAAAATACTTAAAGGACCACAAAACCAGCGCTTTCACTGAAGAATAAACGAAACTAGATTATACAACACACATCTCTCTTTCGCTCTCTCATTCTCTATCTACCTCGTCTCTCCTCTCTCTCTCTGTCACTCCTTCTCTATCCCCCTCTCCCAGTCTCTCTCTCTCTCTCTCTCACTCTCTCTCTCTCTCCTTCTTTATCTCTTTCTCTCCTCCTCTATCCCCCTCTCCCTGTCTCTCCTCTCTCTCTCTCTGTCACTCCTTCTCTATCCCCCTCTCCCTGTCTCTCTCCTCTCTCTATGTCCCTCTCTCCTTCTTTATCTCTGTCTCTCTCTCCTTCTCTATCCCCCTCTCCCAGTCTCTCTGTCTCGCTCTCTCTCTCTCCTTTATCTCTTTCTCTCCTTCTCTATCTCGCCTCTCCCTGTCTCTCACTCTCTCCATGTCCTACATAAAAGAAAAAAAAATCTATAGATTGCGAATAAAAAAAAACTTTATTTTTAACCAATACCTTCCAAAAATCTACGTCTCATAAAATTCAATTAAAAACATTTGGACTCTTCTCAACACTTTGTTAAGTACCCTTCATCTTCCCGAAAAGAACCGGAAGCTTTTAACAGAGCAGAGATTGACCACGTGGAGGAACATGTGTTTGGTGTCTTTCATTTAAGAAGACCTTGAGAATTGTATTTGATTCCAATGTCAAATCTAAAAATCTCCTCGAGCTGAAGCAAAAGTACACATTTAAAAAAAATAAGAAACAACAAAACAACAACTCAAAGTTGTTTGTTCCGGTCACCTTTGAAAAACAGCACCAAAAGAAGACTTTTATAGGTTCTTTTATGCGTTGTCCACATGCAGAACCACTCTGGAGAGAAGGTCCAAAACAACAAAACAGAGCTCTGATCTGTAAACGTTTTTTTTTTTTTTGGACAAACACAAAGAGCATCGTCTCGTGTTCAAGACTGTCTCTGTTTGCTGAAGGTTCATGGAGCTTATCTCCATCAGGAGACCGGGTTCTAGACAGGAGTGTCCACCTGACTTCCTCTGAGTCCAACAGGAACCCCAGCGTAGCTTCCCTCCTGAAACCGAACCCACCGCAAGCGGAACTCATTCTGAACCTGACAGAAACAGAAGAGGACATCAATCCATCCATCCATCCAATAAAATCATTCCAATCCATCTGTCCATCACTCCATATGTCATCCATCCCTCCATCCATCCAATAAAATCAACCCATCCATCTGTCCATCACTCCATCAGTCATCCCTCCCTCCATCCATCCAATAAAATTAATCCATATATCTGTTCATCAATCCAGCAGTCATCCATCCCTCCATCCACCCGTCCATCTGTCGATCTGTCTGTGCATCAATTCATCCGTCCATCCAGCTGTCCATCCATACATCAGTCTGTCCATCATCCAACCATCCATCTGTCCACCAATCCATCCATCCATCCATCCAGTTCTATGGGGGTCACAAGCACTGCTCTCGCTTGGTTTCAATAGTAACTTTTAGATCAGAGACCGTCTGTACGCATTGGGATCTTTATCTTTAGAGCTATTCAGTAATGTCTGGTGTGCCCCAGGCTTCTGTGCTGAAACCCCTTCTCTTCCTCACATATTCTCCTTAATTTTTTTAACACTGAGGCTGGATTTCTAAGCGTTTTGGTTTCTGTCTGTAAACAAAAAACAAATAGCAACAGGGCTTTTCCAGTCACCTGATACAGGGCTTGCTGGGAAATGTAGTCACAAACATTTCACAAACACAAGAATATTTGAGGCACTGATTTATCAAGACTAGGTCAGTCACTCACCTCCTGGTTCAGGAAACAGTAGAGAACAGCCACGATCAGACCCTTCAGGAAGCATAAAGTCAGTCGGAAATCACAGAAAATTACATTTAGAACAAAGTAACTAAGATGTCCTCTATTCTGATAAGTCTTCCTACAGGTAAAAACACATTCTTAACAGGTCTAGCTAAAACTCCCTGCAGCTTTCTCGTACGGGATTAAAGAAACAGATTGATAAGAGAAAATCAGAAAGTACATGACATGCTTCGGATCTCTGCACCGGCTGAGCCTGGATCACCTGGAAGGAGCCCAAGCACAGCTCGAGGGCCAGCCGGAGGCTCAGGCTGAAGGAGTCTGGGAAGAAGCTGCAGATCATGTAATGAGAGCCGAAGAGAGGGATGAGCAGGAGAGTGGATCGAGCCAGTCTTCTGGAAAAAACAGAGATAGAGGATGAGACGGGGATGAGGGTTTACCGCTGGAGGACTCAAGCAGCCGAAACATCACCCCAGCAACTAATAGTAGCACGGCATGCTTCAATACCTTTCTTCGTTTCCGGGGACAAAAGTCACTGGAATTAATAAAAATATTGTGTTTTACTTGTTTACTTGGTATACATAGAAAATAAATCCTGATCAGCTTCAAAGGTTTCATGTAAAAAAAAAAAAAAAAAACCCCATCAAATAAAAAAATTAAAAATCATCAGAAAAATCACAGTTTAATGATTGGTCAAAATGCTTCATATACTGTTCTGTGATCGTCTACTCTTCCCAGTCGATGACCCCCGAAACTGTTCTGTGATAGTCTACTCTTCCCTGTCGATGACCCCCGAAACTGGTCTGTGATCGTCTACTCTTCCCTGTCGATGACCCCTGAAACTGTTCTGTGATCGTCTACTATTCTCTGTCGATGACCCCCGAAACTGTTCTGTGTGATCGTCGAACTTCTTCCTCTGTTCGATGACCCCTGAAACTGTTCTGTGATCGTCTACTATTCTCTGTCGATGACCCCCGAAACTGTTCTGTGATCGTCTACTCTTCTCTGTCGATGACCCCTGAAACTGTTCTGTGATCGTCTACTCTTCCCTGTCGATGACCCCCGAAACTGGTCTGTGATCGTCTACTCTTCCCAGTCGATGACCCCCGAAACTGGTCTGTGATCGTCTACTCTTCCCTGTCGATGACCCCTGAAACTGTTCTCTGATCGTCTACTCTTCCCAGTCGATGACCCCTGAAACTGTTCTGTGATCGTCTACTCTTCCCTGTCGATGACCCCTGAAACTGTTCTATGATCGTCTACTCTTCCCTGTCGATGACCCCTGAAACTGTTCTGTGATCGTCTACTCTTCCCAGTCGATGACCCCTGAAACTGTTCTGTGTTCGTCTACTCTTCCCTGTCGATGACCCCTGAAACTGTTCTGTGATCGTCTACTCTTTCCAGTCGATGACCCCTGAAACTGTTCTGTGATCGTCTACTCTTCCCTGTCGATGACCCCTGAAACTGTTCTGTGATCGTCTACTCTTCCCTGTCGATGACCCCTGAAACTGTTCTGTGATCGTCTACTCTTCCCTGTCGATGACCCCTGATCTAATACTCTCTGTCCCGATCTGAATTTAGCAGTTTGCATTTTTGAATATTTAATTTGTTTAAAATCTCCTAAACTTGAAACTGTTTTATTTAGTAACTGGATATCTGCAGGAACTTTGAAAATGAGGTTTTAAAATAATTTGTAAAAAAAATTGGGCTAAAAAAATTTTCTTTTAAGAAAAATGTAATTTAAAAAACTGATTTGAAAATCAGCTTTAAAAAATCTGCTTAAATTTTTTTTTTTATTCAGCTTTAGACAATTTCTCGCTTCAAAAATATGCTTTTAAAATAAACTTGAGCTTTAAAAAAATCAGCTTTAATAAATTTCTAGCTTGAAAAGTCTGCTTTTAAAAAATCTACTTAAAAAATCGGCTTTAGAAAATTTCTTGCTTAAAAATCTGCTTTAAAAATAAACTTGAAAAAATTGAGCTATAAAAAAATCTGCTTAAATACATTTCTGCTTTTAAAAAAACTGCTTTAAAAATGTAACAAAGAAGACCTTTGAAAGAACTTTTTTAAACAGCTTAACAAAAAAATCAACTTAAAATGAGCTTTAAAAACAACTAAACTTTAAAAACTCCAGCTTAAAAAGATCCAGTTTTTTTAAAACTCCGCTATTTCACCCGTTTAAAACTACACTAGATTTGAGATTAAACATGGAACACTGTGTTCTCAGAGACGCTTAAACTCATTTAAGGAAAGGCTGGCGCGAACGAGACATTTATGAACTCGGTCAGAGGTTGGAGGGAGGGGCCTTTGATTTCATTGGACAAGCCTAGTGTCTATCAAGAAAATCAACCAATGAGCAACCAATAAACACTGTCGCAATGGCCAATAATGTGTTTTTATTTATTACCGGCCCAAAAATGTGCGTCGCCCCGTTCGCCCGATGGCCAGTCCATGCCTGATCGAACCCCTGAGCCTCTTAGTTTTGCCCCCCCAAGAATCTACTTGGCCACCCCAATCTAAAATGTCTAGAATTGCCAATGCTTAATACATTACACTTGTGAATAACTCAAAAAATAACAATTGAAATTCAGATAGATTTGGTATATCTCTAAATTCTAAACCAACAAAGCCTGTATTGTTTTTCTTCACAATCTGCTTAAAAGAGAATTCTCGCCAACAAACTGAAGCGAGCAGCAGCAGTGAGGTTTCGACTCAGTGAACGCAAGCGTTTGTTCTCGTGAAAGTGGTGCTCTCAGGAAATCACGTCTGAGAGCTAGAGCGAGGCTCTATCGAGACGAATCATCGCTGCCTCCTCTGATGCTCCTCTGACGCTCCTCTGATGCTCCTCTGATGCTCCACTGATGCTCCTCTGATGCTCCTCTGATGCTCCTCTGATGCTCCTCTGATGCTCCTCTGACGGCAGGCTGCTCGAGGCCAGCGCTCTGGTGGAGCTGCGGACTCGTTTTAAAGCTCTTGCGTACCTGTACTGAGACGAATTGTTGAAGTGGATCAAGCGAGGGTTGAGCTTCTGCACCAGGATCCTGATGATGTTCAAGAAGAGCAGGAAGTTGACCTGAAGGAGGAAAAAACGGCATCATTTTCAGATTTATTTTGCATGTGTGACTCTAGAGCAGAGGTTCTCAACCTTTTTCATTCCGAGGCACGCTTCATTTTCCAGTCAATCTTTTTAGAATATTTATAAATGCGCAGAAAAAAAGAACAGTCTGAGCGTTTCTCTACAGTGACAGGGTTTCTGCAGGTTCCATGAGGTCAAATTTAAGACTGTTTGGAAGACAGACACTAAAATCACACAAAAAATTTTTTCGCATAATAAACAGAGTGCTTCAAATACATTGTTTGAAAAAGTAACCCTCACTTGGATGTTTTTGAGCATTTATGCACAACTTCTCAATTTCTGGCAACCCTAATAAACAATATTGACATTTTTTACATTTATGAGTCTTAGGTCAATATCTGGCAACCCTAAAGATCACTTTTATGTTTTTGAGCATTCAAGTATGTTTTTTAATAATATCTGGCAACCCTAACAATCACTTTTATGATTTTGAACACTTAAGTATGTTTTTTAATGACATCTGGCAACCCTAACAATCACTTTTATGATTTTGAGCATTTATTAGTCTTATATCAATATCTGGCAACCCTAAAGATCACTTTTATGTTTTTGAGCATTCAAGTATGTTTTTTAATAATATCTGGCAACCCTAACAATCACTTTTATGATTTTGAACACTTAAGTATGTTTTTTAATGACATCTGGCAACCCTAACAATCACTTTTATGATTTTGAGCATTTATTAGTCTTATGTCAATATCTGGCAACCCTCACAATCCCTTTTAAGCATTTATGAGTGTTCACATGCATTTTCCTCTATCTCTGGCAACCCTAACAAATACTCTTATGATTTTTTTAGTATTTAAAAAAAAGTTTCCTCAAACTCTGGCAACCCTAACCCTTTTTTTTTGTCTGTCAACCATAACAGTCACTTTTACATTTTTGGACATTTACGAGTCTCATGAAATCTCTGGCAACCCCAAAAATAATAAAAGAAAAACCTAAAAAAGGTTCCTCTCTAAAAGTGTAGCGTTTTCACAATCTCTGATCAACTCTAACAATCAAATTTTTTTTGTACATTTGTGAGTGAGTTTGACAACAATATTTGGCAACCCTCACAATCACTTTTAACATTTTGAGTGTATATGAGCGTTTTCTCAAACTCTGGCAACCCTAACAGACACTTTTAAGGTGCATGTATGCACATTTTCCGAAGTAAAAAAACAAACAAACAAAAAAAACATATCAGATGAGCATCTCACGAGCATCAGAAAAATAAGAGCTGTGGAAAAAAGTTATTTAAGAGCTAAAAGAGACATTTTAAAGCCTAACATTTGGGCTTTTACATTTTAGACATTTTAAGACCTATGAACAAGAACAATTTTGTGAACAGCGGAGCGCTTTTTGTGTAGCTGCACCAAGCTAAATGTTGTTATAAGTATGTTAAATGCTATCTTTGAAGAATTGTAGTATTATAATTACAAAAAAAACAACAACCAATCACTCAAGAAAAGGGAGAAAACTGTAATAATTATTGAACATTATAAACAATATTAGTCCACTAAACCTTGTTTTTTCTTCCCTTGCAGGTGCGATGATGACAAAACAAAAAACTTTGTGTGAAACGTGATGTTGTGGAGCAGGAAGTGTTCTTTTGAGTCAAGAATTGATTTATTATACATTGAAATATCAAGAGCTCCTCTCTTACCGCGAGGGACGCTACGATGGGACCTTTGATGATCCACCAGTAGGGGGAGCCTTCATTGACATCCCAACACCTACAGATAGAAAAAAACTTTTCTGCCAGGTCCCAGATCAGATACTCAACATGCAACCTTTCTAAGTCAGGTTCACGTCAAGTCGAGTTCGAATAATAAACCATTAATTCATTCTAAATCGTAAGATTAAACTGGGAACAACAGAATTTGATCAAACAGCAAGGTTTACATTTAAAAAAATTAGTCGTCATCATTCTGAGAGAACTGTTCTGATTGTGAGGTCACATCAGCAGTTTTATATATTTTAGGGGCCATTCTAGGACCCGAGCTTCAGGGCCCTCAGTCCACGTGTGGAAAAATCTAATATCTTGAGAGAAACTCGGGATATAAATATAAGATGCTACACAAATCTGTGTTTGATTCACGTTTGCACAGAAGCAGGATCTCAATGGTCACATCGTCCTGAGAGAGTCAGCTTTGCTGCTTTAGTTCGGTGCAAAAAAACAAAAAAAGATTTGAGATGGAAAAAAAAAAGATTTTTTTTAAGATACGCTATTAATTTTGAAGCATTTTAATGGTAAAAAGTCTGGGTTTTTATGGTAACGTGCTTAAAAAGTAAACATCTAATAACTCTATTCTGTCATTCCGTAATAAGGTATTATTTTATAACATTTGCTGATTAATTATTCTTAGAATTTTCAGGTTAAATGCTTAGAAATGTTAATATGAACAGTGTTTAGAGGCACTGAGCCTATGATATATATATATATATATATATATATATATATATATATATATATATATATATATAGATAGATAGATATATAGATAGATAGATAGAAGTAGACATAGTTTCATTTTTTTAATATAGATTAATCGCATCCTCAACGCTCCTCATCCTCAAAATTCAAAAATAAAAAGTATTTTAGATCCCAAAACTCTTTTTATTAAGACGTGTTAGTCGAGGACAGAGCTTGCGATCGAGTCGTTGAGGCTGTCGCTGCTGAAGGAGCTATTTTTTATCTGTTCATGAGAGCTCGAGGACACTCCACGCTAACTTTAACTTTTTAAATATGTGGATATAGGTAAATTTATTGATAATTTAAGTGTTTTTAATTATATTCTTTCTCTGTTGAGAACATTGCATATCAAACTTAAAAGATCTACAGTTTTATATGCTGATTTGTTTTAACAATGTAACGTTAGCTACTTTATATTTCTAACCGTAACGTTAAAACAAATCAGCATATAAAAATGTACACACCCACACAAATAATATTGCTCTATAACAACCCCATAACTTCTGACCACTATGGCGTCTGATTTAGTGCGTTTGGAGGCTTTTTGTGGTTGTTGTTTAGATAAACGAGATAAGCTCCTCATTCTGGGATCAGAGAGACATGGAAGCAGAAGCGTGTGGAGAGCGTCTCCGGTTCGAATCCCTAAGCACCTCACAAGAACAAGCCGCTCTAATAAAGGAATGAAAAAAACAGTCCAATTACTCCGTATCTTCGAAAAAACACCCTGGAGAAGATCCAGAGAACAATGCAGAGCAGTGGAAGACCTGCCAGAAAGGAGAAGAGAGAGAAGGGAGGGAGGGAGAAAAAGAGTGAGGAAAAGAGTTAAGAGCAGAGATAATAACACGGCAAGCAATTATTCTAAATGATAGCGCATCTGAACAGCGTGATCCAGACAGGGTCAGAAAGTACAGGCTGACGTGAAGAATACGCAAAGATTTTATCTAATAAAATCACCAAATTGTGGCACCGCTCCACATTTATAATTAATTTGATGTGAAACACTGGGGTGCATCCGAGACGTTTGTAAACAAACTAAAGCTAAAGCTAACATGTTTCTAATGCTAAATTGATAAAAAAAAATCCAGTAAATGAGAAAGTGATGCAGGGAAGCATACAGGAGAGACGTTTGCTGCTACGAGACGAACTTGAGCCTGGAGTTTAATTACACCGAGACGGTGGAGGACTAACAGTACGAGTGATAACTCGCTCCGCCTGAGAACACACGCTCTCATCACGAGTGACGGAGGTGAAGAGGAAACAGAAAGAGTAGAGGAGCACAAAGGAAAATAAAAGGAAAAAAAGAAAAAAAAAAAAAAAATAAAAAAAATTCCCCGGCAAGAATTAATAAAGAAATGGTACTACTGGAAAGCAACTGAAAATGGTGTCAAATAAAGGCGAGAAACAAGTGATTAAAAAGAAGCAAGCGAAGGAATACAAGGAAAGACAATGAAAGTACCCTGCACCGAAATGACCGCACTGTCATGAAAAGAAAGATTTGTGGATTTTCATTTTTAATAGTAAACAACTCCAGAGGCGATAACAGGAAAAAAATGACTGGAAATGTAAATACAGGCACGACAAAAAAAATACCAGGAAGGAAAACAAAAAAACTACAGGAGCATGAAAATTAGGGGAGGACAAAATGGTTGAAAAGACAATACAGA
>UELW01000822.1:163037-227978 GCA_900490495.1 Danionella dracula
CCGAATAAGATAATAAAGAAAAAAAAAGATAATAAGAAATTATTAAAGAAGAAATATGATAAAGATTGAAAGATATATGAATATAAAATAGAATATAATAACGAAGGAAAGACTATAAATAATAATAAAATAAAATATAAAAGAATAATCATAAGATTATAGGTATAATAGATAGATTAATAAAGAGAGGATAGAAAATAATAAAATAATAATAAATAAAAATATATATAAATATGAAAATAGCCAATAAAGAAAGAGAGAGAAAGTCCGCGCGCGCGACGCTTCTGAGGGAGTCTGAGGTAAATACTTAATTTTATTTTTTTTTTGAATCTGCGTTTTCTGACTCGACAGACACTGCTTTCACCAGTTTCACTCGCCAAACGCTGCTTCTGCGTGTCTTGGAAAATGTTTACCTTGAAACTACTTCCTGTTTGTTTTTAAAGTGTTTTTCAAGTTAAAGCGTTGTTTTTTTGTTTACCCAGGCGCTTGGCTAAACATATGAAGTTTTTAGTTTCTTTGTTTTGTAAACATCGTAGTGTGAACGTGAAGACCAGTAAAACCCGTTTAATTTCAAGCATTACTAAATTGAGACCCTCTGAACCCCAAAAAGTCAAGAAGAAGAGAAGTCAGTCAGTTCCTTTTTGGTGTCGAAGTTTTAGGACTAGAAGGCTCTTTTTTAAGTTATTTGATAATTTTGTGGTGGTTCTGGTTCAGCCCATCTTCTCTCTTGCGACATAGTAATCCATTTTCTTGTTACTGGTCACTTAAAGTTGTCTTTTCATACATTTCTCTCATGTTTTGGTGGCGTTCCCTCATCAAAAACTTGCCTTGAGCCGTATTCAGATTTGTTTATTCATGTTTGTGTAATTGAGTTTTCTTTTTCTGGGAGCTCAAAATGGCTTGATGGCTGTAGCCACGCCCACTGGCCACTAGCCAATCAATTGAAGTGCTAATGCAGCTTACGCACCCGCTGACAGACCCGCAAGAGAACCGTAGCAAAACCACAACAATGAACAATGAAAAGGAAGTGTTTTTTTATTTACCAGAAGTAAAACGTTCTTATTAGAAATTCGTGGATTTTCTGTGTGGCAAAAAGCAAAACCCAGCAGGAGGCGTGGCAGAAGTGTGCCAGTGGGGGAACAGGGGGTACATTGGTCATTTTGAGGAGTTTCAAAGACATTGTTTGCGATAAATAATCATAAATAATTAGAAAGGGGCGTATTTTGCCACAATTTTTTTTTTGTTACTATTTTGCGGATATTGCAGAGTACCTGCTGAATCTTGCATTGTGGCTCATGCAGTGTATCTGGAGTCACGAGAAAAGGTGATCACCTTAGGAGCTGCTCCTGATCCAAGATCGTACGGTTACAAGAAACACAAACCTATATCAACACCGATGGCGTAGCAGAATGTGGTGCAGATTTGCATCTGGCGATAGGGGTTCGAATCCAGCCCCAGTCCTTTGCCGATCAATTCCCCAGATCTCTTACCCAATGTTCTTCCTGTCTCCTCGTCACTGTCATATCTAATAAAATGTAAAAAATCTTAAAGAAATGAATATGAAACCGGTGCTCGCTCCTCGTGTTGCAGAGTGTTCCACTGTCAGCGCTAAGAGCCGATCTAATTCAACATCTCACTCTGCTCATGTGCAAAAACTTGTATTAGACGTGCAAGTACATGTTAAGGTAAAGATTTTGGCCTACAAAAGCAATTTAGCTAATGGTATCGTTGCTTACCTCCAGGTAAACCAGATTACTCATGTCTTCCCAACAATTTCCTCGTTCATAAATGTTTTTCCTTGATATTTTTCCCCTATTAATCAGATCCGATCACGTGATTTTTCAAAAGATCGTAACTGGGAATAAAATAGTGATGCGTTGCAACGTTCGCAGAGATTAAAAAAATGTAAATGTGTTTTCTGAAATGTAAAATTGTAACTCGTGAATGTGTTTTCTATCTCGTGAATATTTGTTTTGTAATCGGCAAAAGTGTTTGACGTTATGTAAATGTGCTTTGCACAGCTCGGTCGCTGGCGGAATGTTTCCAAAAACCCAAGATGGTGAAGATCTGATGGAGCAGCTCTACTTTACTCACTAAAGCTAGAAACGCATGGCTCTGAGTAGCACCAAGCAGGATTCGCACGCTCGGGGTCGTACTAATTGCGAAACACTGCTTTCAGATCGTTGGTTCTGCTCAAAGACCTCCCAAAATCCAGAGAGTAGTTAAAAAGTGAAAGTGAGCAGCTGGCCAGATCTGGAGTGACCCATACCTGGAGTGTGTGCTCTGCATGTAACCCATCCCAGTGTGCACACACACACACACAGCAGTGAACACACACACTGTGAACACTCACCCGGAGCAGTGGGGGCCATGGCTGCGGGGCCCGGGGAGCAGTCGGGGAACCGGTGCTCGCTCGAGGGCTCCACAGCTGTGGTTGCTGAAGATGGAGAACAAGTGCTTCATCACTCACTCCACCTTCAACTCGGTGGATCTGGGGATCGAACCTGAGACCTTCAGATCACAAGTCCATCTCCTCATCCACCGGACCACAACTGGCCTTTCTTAATGCCTCCGTGGTTATGTTACCTGAGGAAAGTTCTGATTTAGAAACAGTGTCATACAAATATAGTTTTTCTGGTTCAGGATCTAAACTGATTGGTAAACCTCCTCTGGGTAGATTTGAAGAGTCAGATTAGAACACAATTGAACAATATTGCGTATTCTTGTCCAAATTCCTTGCTTCCATCACGAGAAAGGCTCTTTATGATGGGACGGTGGCTCACGAGGAAAGCAGACGGGGGTGCTTTTTGGGATGGGGGGGTCATTGAATGACTTTTAAGTGATCTGAAGCTGGCGACCGAGGGCCACATCAGCGTAATGGCTGTCCTCAAAAGGCTAGATGTAACATATAAATGTAATTGAATGTAACTGTTAAAAAATGTTAAAAATAACACTGAATTTATTATTCACGTTATATCAGTGTACACCTGCATAGAAAAAATATGTTTGCTTGTTACTCTGTTAGAACATAAGTCCTTTTAATTTGTCAGCTTAGGAAACCCACATAACTCCATCAATCATGGATCAAACTGTGCAAGTGAATAAAGAAAAATAACATAATAAAAAACAATAGGGTTCTTGCACCGTTGGTGCTCGACACCTAATAACTCTGATAAAACGCAGAAAAATAACATAATAATTAACTCTAATAAAACTCAGACAAAATTAAATTAAAATGGTCTTAATTACAGTGCGGTGGTGCAGTGGGTAGCACGGTTGTTTCACAGTAAGAAGGTCGCTGGTTCGAGCCTGGGCTGGGTCAGTTGGTATCTCTGTGGAGTTCTCCTCGTGATCGCGTGGGTTTTCTCCGGGTGCTCCGGTTTCCCCACAAGAACAAAGACATGTGGAATAAGTGAATTGAGTAAGAACGATTGCCCATAGTGTTAAAAAAAGTGTGAATGAGTGTGTGAATGTTTCCCAGCGATGTGTTGCAGCTGGAAGGGCATCCGCTGCGTAAAACATATGCCAGAGAGTTGGCGGTTCATTCCGCTGTGGCGACCCCGAAAGGGAAGAAAGCCGACATGAAGATGAATGAAAGTTCTTAATTACAATTTCTTGAAGGCTAGCTTTGCCGTACTTATCTCCGTGTTTGTCAAAATGGCGACGCCGATTGTAGGTTCTCCTTGAAGCACAAACAAGTATTTGCCCTGTCATCTTTCGTGAATAGTCTTCCATCTGCATTAACTTTTCGTTTACTCATTATTTATTTCTCAATTTCATTTGTTAGCATTGATGTGGAAACACTGCCGCATAGTGGCGGTGAGCCGTCACATCGCGCTTATAATAGGTATATAATGTGGGAAATGTAGTTTTTGGTCAAATTGCGTAATTTTTTACATGTTTATTTTTAGACACTCAGACCTTTTAAGCTCTCGTGGGCCGCATTTAACCCGCGGGCCTTGAGTTTGACACACATGGTTTAATGCGTTGCATTCTCTTAAATCAGAATGAACCAATATTGTATTTTTTATCAATTTATTCCTGCTGTTTTCGCTCACCGATCAAGCGCTGAATGTGGTCGGTGCGTCCTCACCGGCTCGTTCTTACCATTGAGATCTTTTTTATTTAAACCTCCCAGTGGGGTTAAATAAGAATTGTCTTATAAATCAACACTGCTTTAAGTAAAGTAAAATTTGGCTAATTTATACAAATAATATTAATGTAAGGCTACATTTTTGTTATTTTTAAATGAATTCCGATGTTTTCCTGTGCTCGTTCACGTTGTACACAACTTGCGACTTATTTTTGTCCTGTATATGAACACAATCCAGCTCGCTGTGAGGCGCAGGAGATCAAAACGAAAGTAAATTTAAAAGAAGTGGATGAGAATGCGATTCGAGGTGATTGATTAGCTTTATTTTTTTTATAGTTCATTTCTGATCGACGCTGCCATCGTTTCGACCAAATCATATCAAGAAGAAGAGAGAGAGATATTTATTGGTTCTATTTCTTCACTTTCCTTCCACTGACTGCTTTCATCTCCGTTCTCAGCCACGATTGATGGATTGAAACTTCTGATCCACACCTAGAAGTGTGACGTCTGTTCTCAAACAATGACATAAAACCCAGATAAAAGTGCACTAGATGTTGTTTTTGCACAAGTCGAATCCGTTTCAGATTTAGGAGCTCGCATGAAAGAGACCTGGGTCCGATATGAAAAAATCTGAATTGAACGAATCTGGAAAAATTGGATTTTGGTGACTTCGGGCTGCTGTCTGAACGTAGCCATAATGTCCTAATTTACTAAGACGGGAAAGAACTAAACAGAAACAGAAAAGAACCCTCTTTCTCAGGATACGTTCAGACTTCAGGTGTCTAATTCATGTCTAATTCAGATGTTTTTTAGTGCAATCCAATTTTTTAGTAACCCGATAACATGCGTCTGCTATCGTTCTTCTGTGTGATCAAAATGCAGCTATTTCTGCACGCATGTGCAGAAGGGGAAACTACGTCCCCCAGAATGCACTGCTAACAGACGTAAACACTGAAGCGCCTCCTCTCTGGAACAATTAAGGCTTCGTGAGTGTAAATATCTTTATTAGTATTTAAAAATGGTATTAAACAAGAGATTGAGACCGAAAAGAACATGTATCACGATAAACTCCAGGAAGAGGCGTTAAAGTGGGCTGATAACTTTATTAAGCGTTAAATGGCTCTTCCTGAAACGATTTCTGTATAAGAACGTCTTCTCCAGCGACTCGTTTCTGTGATTAAATCTAATGATAAAATAATGAGACCTGGCTGTTCTGCCTGAGGAAAATAAAAAATAAAAACATCTGTATCAGATTCAGGAGCTCATATGAAAGAGACCTGGGTTGGATTATAAAAACAATGGAATTTAGCTGTTCAGACTGTCTTCAAAATATCAGATAAAGTTTTCAGAAAAATTGGATTTGGGTAACTTTAAGCTTAACTCTTAACTCTAGCTCTTTTTAGTGAGCTCTTGGTTTTATTTTTACTCAATGGAAATATGTCACTTGTGAGAGACATGAAACTGTACTTTGGTACTGGAGATATGCTTTAAGTACTTTCTTTATTTTAAATGATTTTTGCTAGGCTTTAGTGATCATCAGAAGCTAGGAAAGGGAAACCTGTTGAGGTAGTTTCATGAAGAAATCCGCTGGAAGACGGAAGAGGTGTGAGTTTACCACAGCAGCTCGTTCTCTTGAGCTCAGATTCAGTTCTTCGTCTTCATGAAGACCGAGGAACATAGAACATCAGGAGAAGTTCATCAGCTCTTGATTAGAGAGTAAAGAAGAGCTGAAAGTGGAAAAAAATTACTTCATAAACAAAAACAAAGTTAAATATCTTTCAATGTGAAAGAGGAAACTTTTATTAGAATTTTATAGATTCAATCCTTAAATGTGAAAATAATAATTGGTAATGACTAAATACAAATAATTACTTACTCGGTTTTAGTATTTTTGGTATTTTTACAGGTTAAGAATACATTTTTAATAACAATTTATCCAAATCAAATAAAAGAAGCAATTTCATTTCCCCTCATTAAAAAAGAGCTAATCTGGCCCTGATGAATGTTACATCATAATGATTTTAATTATACAGCAATATTACCAGAAACTGTTCATGTTTTGTAAATTTTTTTGACGATAACATATAGCTGAAAACCTCGGTAAATGATCAGGTTTGTACAACTTTCACTCCGGATCAAAAACCTGTTTTTATTTTATTTTTCTTCCCAGAAGTAAAGATTTCAAAGATTATCGATATCGACTGATATGGAAAAATGATCATGATTTGTTTTCAGCCATATTATCCTATTTACAGCTAAAAATATGTTCTATGTGATGTTAAATATGTTAAAAATATGGCGTATAGATTGAATTGGTCTTCATGATAACTCAGGTGAATTAATAAAGAATAATTATTTTATTCGTTTCTCCTCAAGCATTAGGCCTCCTAAGAAAGTGGATTTTAGTAGCTCTTTTAAGATGATCTGAAGATTTGGAATTGAATGAAAAGAATAACGTTTTCTCTCCTCTCCACTAAATAAAACACATGTGTACTCTGTAAATCCTGATGGGTGTAGAGCGTTGGGGAATATTTGCGGGCGTTGTTGGCGAGTGACCCGGATGGGGTTGCGCTGGGTGTTTGTGGAGCGCGGCGGTGTCGAGTTTCAGCTCTCTCGGAGCAGCGTAGAGTTACGGCGAGCAGCGTCCTCTCATCCTCCAGTCGGAGCTATGATTACGTGAACACCTTTAAGTGCTTGTTCGGCTCCAAACTTGGATTTCGACTATGAATCTAAATGGATGTGATCTCAAAAGACGAGGAGCAAGCGTTCCACGTTCGCTTCAGGTGGGATAATTGGGGTTCCTGAAGCTTCACTGCATGGATGGCCAATTCTTTGTTGGTGCAGAAGCAGGGTGTTGTGTGAAGTGCTCTTCATCAGATCACTTCTCCTCTGCTTTCTAGTTGAAACTTACTTCATTTTTGAGGATTTGCAAATGAAGCCGAAGCGCTTCTTGGAGTCAAAGAGTTTTGGAAATCCCTTTTAACGACCTTTTATTGCTGGCTTTCGCTGGTCATGTGTTGGTTGAAAAACTGGTTTCGCTGTTAAAGCGCTCGTGATCCCATCGAGCTGCTGTGTAGTGTAACTCAATGCTGCGGGTGAATGAGGGCTGGCTTTAAATATTTAATTTGTGTGTTAAAAATTTAATACGGAGAGTCTTGGTTTCAAACGCGCGTCCCTTTAGTGTGTGGTGTTCAATTGTTGCTTTGTTGTGGTGTTTTTATTGCTTGTTGCAGGGGGCGTAGTTTCCACAGCTTTCTTTCTAAGTCATGTTCTTATTTATTTATTTATTTATTTATTTACCTGTCCTACTTCAGACCAACCCATGAGAAGGGAGGTGCTTTGTGTGAGTTGGTCAGTTTTGCTCTTTCCAGGGAAATGAGGATTTGATGTAGTGACTGTTCCTCTGGATAGAAGCTGTTTATTCATTTCTTTTATTGATTATTTATTGATTTCACATTCATCACATTAATTACATTAATCAATCTTATAAACCTACATGGATGGTGTTAATAGAAAAGGGGAAAGAGAAGGAGAGAAATTTTCTAGTTTTTAACTTGTGCAATTTTTTTAGGTCCTATTTTAAATATAATTTATGTATATTTAAAATAATTTGGAAGGTCAAGCTGTTTTCGCTTTGGTTCAGTGCAACGAATTTTTCTTTTTCGATTGAGTTACAAACATCAAGATTATCTCAATTTTGAGAGAGTTTTTTTTTTTTTACTTGTATTTAATGTTGGTTTCTATAAACATGTTAATATTTTTGTAAACTGTTATTATATTCAGTGTTATTTATTTGTTATTAATTAGTGGAACTTTGATTGCTTTTCCAAATGTGTAAAATTACAATAGTGTGCATGTTTTCTCTCTTAAAACCCATAAATTTGACTCCTGAGACCATTTATGATAATCGCAATAGTGCAATAATCACAGTCTGAAACTTTTTATATCATGTAGCCCTAGTAAAAAACTTAATTAATTCAGTTGCAGAAAGACAAAAGTGTGTAAGATTCTCCATTGATGAAAAATGCAACAATATTGTGATAATTAGTGATATCGACTAATATGGAAAAATAATTTTTTTGGCCAACCATTTCAAAGGCTTTGCATGGGAATAGAGAGGATGCTGTATTATTAAAGAATGTTTTTTTTAGGTTTAATGATGTTTCATTTTGAGAGGAAATGAGCAGAGAGTGTTAGCTGGTTTAAAATCTGCTGCAAAGGAAACAGATGTATTGTTTTGAGCAAGCTCAAGAGTTTAGTGCATCTTAAAGCGTGCGAGTGATGTCCCAACCTTTAATCTCTTGTTTAGTGGTTTGTGTTAATCCTTAATCACTATTGAGCTGGCCCTGCTTCTGAGAAAACCTGCTGCTGCCGCCCCTCATGAAGCCAAACCTGCATCTGCAATTCATCGGCTGACCACTAGAGTCTGGTGACCGAAGAGAGCACAGATGCTACGTTTATAAAGATTTGTTCCTTTGTGTAGTTAGGTTGATTTTGTCTGGTTCAGATTTGCAGTTCCAGCAATCTGCATTTTCTTCGATCTGTACAGTGGTACCTCGACATACGAAATTAGTCCGCTCCGTGGTGGCCCTCGTATTCTGGGTTTCTTGTACGTCAAAGCAAGTTTTACATTAAAAAAGGCCGAATCCATTCCAATCCTCACAGAAACCACACTAAACATGAGAATGGAAACCCAGAGAAAATGAAGAAGCATTCTTCAATCCTTAAAAGTACACAAACATCCAATAAATAGTAATAAAACGGTGCTAACAGAATAAAAGAAATGAAAAATAATAACCTTTACCTTTCTAGTAGAGGAGGAGAATGGAAGCTAACGGGGGAGAGCCATGGCCAGAAAAAATTATTCGCCAAAGAAGCAACATGAAATTATTCACGAATTTACGGCACCAACATGAAAGTGGGCATAAAGAGAGGAAGAGCTCTTCTGGGAAGATGCCATGGCGGCCTCATGCGACCAAAAGGAGAGCAGGATGTTGCGCACTAGCACGCAGCATTAGGGCTGGAACTGACCAATAGGAGAGCAGAACATTTGGTGGTGCGCTGAATGCAGTCACGTGATGCCCAGTGCTGTCTTCCGCGCACTTTTTTCATTTTTTGAGTGACTGGTGGGGTGTGTTTGGTGGATGAGAGTGACTGGTGGAGGGTGTTTGGTGGATGAGTGACTGGTGGAGTGTGTGGTGGATGTGAGTGACTGGTGGAGTGTGTTTGGTGGAGAGTTTGGTGGATGTGAGTGACTGGTGAGGGGTGTTTGGTGGATGAGAGTGACTGGTGGAGGGTGTTTGGTGGATGAGAGTGACTGGTGAGGTGTGTTTGGTGGATGAGAGTGACTGGTGGAGTGTGTTTGGTGGATGAGAGTGACTGGTGGAGTGTGTTTGGTGGATGAGTGACTGGTGGAGTGTGTTTGGTGGATGAGTGACTGGTGGGGTGTTTGGTGGATGTGAGTGACTGGTGGGGTGTGTTGGTGGATGAGTGTGACTGGTGGAGTGTGTTTGGTGGATGTGAGTGACTGGTGGGGTGTGTTTGGTGGGTGAGTGACTGGTGGAGTGTGTTTGGTGGATGAGAGTGACTGGTGGAGTGTGTTTGGTGGATGAGAGTGACTGGTGGGTGTGTTTGGTGGATGAGAGTGACTGGTGGAGTGTGTTTGGTGGATGAGTGTGACTGGTGGAGGTGTTTGGTGGATGAGTGTGACTGGTGGAGTGTGTTTGGTGGATGAGAGTGACTGGTGGAGTGTGTTTGGTGGATGTGAGTGATGGTGGAGTGTGTTTGGTGGATGTGAGTGACTGGTGGAGGTGTTTGGTGGATGTGAGTGACTGGTGGGGTGTGTTTGGTGGTGAGTGTGACTGGTGGAGTGTTTGGTGGATGTGAGTGACTGGTGGGTGTGTTGGTGGATGAGAGTGACTGGTGGAGGTGTTTGGTGGATGAGAGTGACTGGTGGAGTGTGTTTGGTGGATGAGTGTGACTGGTGGAGTGTGTTTGGTGGATGTGAGTGACTGGTGGAGTGTGTTTGGTGGATGTGAGTGACTGGTGGAGTGTGTTTGGTGGATGAGAGTGACTGGTGGAGTGTGTTTGGTGGATGAGAGTGACTGGTGGAGTGTGTTTGGTGGATGAGTGTGACTGGTGGAGTGTGTTGGTGGATGAGTGTGACTGGTGGAGTGTGTTTGGTGGATGAGTGACTGGGGAGTGTGTTTGGTGGATGTGAGTGAATGGTAGTGTTTGTTTTGGTGGATAGGAGTGCGGGTGGAGGTTTTTGGTTGGATGTGTGAAGGGACTGCGGAGTGTGTTTTTGGTGGATGAGAGTGACTGGTGGGTAATTTTGGTGGATGTTGAGTTGACTGGTGCGGGGTGTTTTGGTGATGGTGAGTGACTGTTGGCGGGGTGTTTGGTGGTTAGTCAGGAAGTTGTGAGGTAGGCAAAGAATGGCATCAACGTTCTGTCAGACGGCTCAGGGGCAGCCTGAGGGCTACCAACGGTAGCTTTACAAACCAGCAAGAGATTGAATGTGGAGTGAATGAATAATGCTCTGATCATTGTAAAACGTCTTTGAGTGTCTAGAAAAGCGCTATATAAATTTAAGGCATTATTATTATTATTTTCTTTTTTGAGTTCACAAATTTTATGTTTGATTTTTCTTCTTTTTCTAAACGTCTGCATCAGGAACTATCACGTGTGGAACGAGGCCTGGATGTCCCGCTCCGATCTCCCCGGCGGCTTCGGAGGCTGGCAGGTGGTGGACTCCACCCCTCAGGAAACCAGCCAGGGCATCTTCCGCTGCGGCCCCACCCCCGTGTCTGCCATCCGCGGCGGACAGGTCTTCCTCAAGTACGACGCCCCCTATGTGTTCGCCGAGGTACGATAACATGTCGTCCACTTCAGGAAGGTTTATTTTTTGTTCTTTATTGTTTGACGGTACTGCAAGCAGCGCTTGAATTGTTTAATGAATTTGGTATTTTTTAATCCCTCCCTTTTTTATTACCTTTAATAAATAACGTTCGAGACAGATAATCTTTGAGAAGTGGAATACTATTTCTTTATCGCAAGAAGATCAAATGACATTGTTATTGTTAATTGATTTAGTTATCAATTTTAATATTTTTAAGATTTTATCTGGAGTAAATCAGCAGAATTATTTTTTTTGCCTACAGTACCAAATGTAACCACCGGTGTCGAAGTTAAGCCACATTTGAGAGTCTATTAGTGCTTAGATTATTATATTATTATTAAAATGTTTTTGAGGGTTGATGTTTAATCATGTGGTGTTTTTTAATTGTTTAACAAAACTGACTTTTAGTGGTGTTTAAATCTGTTAAGGTTGCTTCAGATAAATAGTGAATGGAAATGCTAGACAAATAAGTGAAATATGATTGTGGGATAAGATTTCTGTCACCAAAAGATCAACAGACAGACTTTTCTGAAAATATGTATTTTCAATATTTTATCTGAAGTGAATTCGAGTGCACTTACGTAGAACACAACCTAAACACGAGTGCGTTAGCCGAACAAAAAATGTTTTTGCTTGCACTACCAAACGCAACCACCGGTGGAGTAATTTAGCCAATTTGAAGGCATTTGATAATCTATTAAGCTTAGATTGTTAAACTATTTCTAAAATGTTTTTGAGGGGTGATGTTTAATTATGTGGTGTTTAATTAACTGGCTATGACTCATAGAATTTATACACATTTAATAAGTAATAAATAGAAATACCAGACAAATAAGTGAAATACGATTGCGGATTAAGATTTCTGTCACCAAAAGATCAACAGACTTTTCTGAAAATGAATATTTCCACAATTTTATCTGTAAGTGAATTAAAGTCAAATGAAGCCCATGTGTTTAACTCCTAAAGCAGACAACCTAAAAATATAAACAGAAAAAATTTTTTTTTGCTTGTTTGCTTTCAGTACCAAATGCAACCACTGGTGTAGTTTATCCATATTGAAGGTGGAGAACAAGTGTTTAACCTTTGTGGGGTGTTCCCATTTTAAAAGCCATTAAAAATCAAAAGTTTACTCCATAGCACATCAACATATATGACTTATCTCAAATTCAAACGATATAGAGAACATATCTTGAATTATTGCAACCGGTCCCTACTAGAAAAGAATATACACTTGTAACATTTTTATTCTTGTAAAAATTTGAAACATATCAATTTGACCCAAAGGCCACACAATAGTTAAGAAAATATTTTAAAAGTCATGCTTTCACAATTAAAAGCACTTGCATTTTATTGATTTATTGACACTCACAATGACAGCATTTATGGAAAGTGCTGGATCTAAACAAAGTTTGAAAAAACAAGGTAAATCTATGAACAGTAACGCCCTGATTAATGAAGGTTAAAGAGATGGTCCTCTTCTGCATAGTATGGGGAACTCTAAAAAGCTAGGGTTTCTTCCCTTCAGGTGAACAGCGACGTGGTGTTCTGGCAGAGGAACGCTAGTGGAACCTTCGGGGTGGTCCACGTGGATAAGAGTGCCGTCGGTCACTGCATCAGCACCAAAGCTGTGGGCTGCGACAAGAGAGTGGACATCACCAACCTCTACAAACACCGGGAAGGTGAGAGAGAGAGCGCACGCTGCACCGAGAACGAGGGACTGCGGCGGTCTTACACCAAAGATGGATGGAGAGGCGTTAACGGAGCATAGAACACTTTTAAAAAAAGAGGAGGGGAAAGGCATTTGTTTGTTCTTGAACACAGTGCAGTCTAGTCTGAAGATCAAAGATGTCTATCGATGTCCATGAGAGTAAGAACAAGAGAGAGAGAGAGGAGAGAGAGGGAGAGAGGAGAGAGAGGGAGAAGAGAGAGAGAGAGAGAGAGGGAGAAAGACGGAGAGAGATAGTAGAGATAGAGTGAGAGAGAGGGAGAGACTCTTCTCTCCCTTCTATCTCTTTCTCCCTCCCTCTTTCTCTCTTTTTTGTCTTTCTCTCTCTCTCACTTTCCCTTTCTCGGAAGTGAGAGAGAAAGAGAAAGAATAAGAGACAAAAAAGGTCTTCCCTTCTCTCTCCTTACCCTCCCTCTCTCTCTCTCACTTTTTCTTCTATTCTCTCTCATATCTCTCTTAACTATCTCTTTCCCTCTCTCATATCTCTCACTTTCTCTTCTCTTCTTTTCTCTTCTCTCTCATATCTCTATCCCTCTCTCTCACCTTCTCTTCTCTTCTTTCTCCCTCTCTCATATCTCTCTCTCACTTTCTCTTCTTTTCTCTTCTCTCTCTCCCTCCCTCTTTCTCTCTTTTTTCTCTTTCCCTCTCTCTCTCTCTGTCTCACTTTCCCTCTCTTGGAAGAGACAGAGAAAGAGAGAAAATGAGAGACAAAAAAGGGGAGAGAGAGCGAGAGGCTCTCTCTTCTCCCTTCTCTCTCCTCACCCTCCCTCTCTCTCTCACTTTCTCTTCCCTCTCTCATATCTCTCTTTCTCTCTCCCTCTCTCTCACTTTTCTTCTCTTCTCTCTCTCTATCTCTCTCTCTCCCTCGCACTTTCTCTTCTCTTCTCTCACTCTTTCTTTCTCTTGTATCTCTCTTCCTCTCTCTCTCTCTCTCTCTCTCTCTCTCTCTCTTTCCCTCTCAAACATTTAGTATAAAAGTAAACAGTCAAAAACCAGCAAAGAAATAAAAATGTGTGTTTATTCTAGAAATAAGCTTCAATTTCCCATAGAAGTTCTCTCTGTGCTCCTCAGGTTCGGAGGAGGAGCGGCACGCGCTGGAGAGCGCTCTCCGCCACGGCGCGAAGCGATGCTCGTTCCAGGCCCCCTGTGCCGAGGATGTGGTCTGTGACATCACCATGAAGGGGGAGGGGCTCTCCGTGGGCAAGGACGCCGTGCTCTGCATCGCTCTGAAGAACAAGTGCGGCTCTGCTCGAACCCTCACCCTCCACAGCCAGGTGTCTGCCACCTACTACACCGGCGTCCACAAGAGCCTGGTGAAGAAGGACCAGACCTGCTTCGAGCTCAAGGCCACCGAAAGTGAGGAACCACCAGACACTGTCGGGCCTCTCTGATTGGCTCCTGAGAGAGCTTTTTAATCAAGAATATTAACTGTTGAAATCTCTCGTCTCGCTTCAGCCAAGGTTCTGGAGTGGGCCCTGCGCTATGAGGATTACAAGAACCACCTGGTGGACCACTCCACCATGATGCTGACTGTAGCTGGCCAGGTCACTCAGACCAAGCAGGTGGTGGCCAAGCGCTTCAACTTCAGGCTGAGCACCCCGAGCCTCCACATCACCGTGAGTTCGCACCACGTCTGGTTTAGAATCAAGACACTTTTCTGTGTTTCTTCTAGTTCTTTTTCTTATTCTTCCTCCATTGAAGTAGATGGCAGCCACTTGAGGAAAAGTTGTGAAATTTCGCACACTTGTACGTATGGGTCTCATAGTCTACAGGAGCAAGTTTTAAGCCTCTCACTCTATAGCGCCACCACTTGACCAAATTTTAATTTTCTGTGTTTCTGGTCATAACTACTGAAGTGTGTGTAGTAGAACAAAATTCAGTTTATTTGCTGGCTCGTGATTGTTCACATGCACCCTATGATGTCATTATCCACCAAATTGGTTTTCTGCTATTTAAGTGACTTTTTCGACCGACTCCTAGACAGTTGTTGTGATTTCCACGTAACTTGGGCCATACCATCTTCTGACACTTATAGAACCAAATTTATTGGTTGAACAGTTTTCGAATGACACTCGATATCTTACCAAAGCGTTGACATATTAGTACCAAACTTGGTCCATGAGATCATAACCTTGACTTGAGATTGCCAACCAAGTTTCAGCACAGTGCCATCTAGTGTACTGGAGATATAGAAATGTCATATTTTGGGCATAACTAAGTTTGACTAAAAATTTCAACCTTCTGAATCAAACTCTATAGCGCCACCACATGTCCAAAGTTTCACTACAGCATATTTGGTAATGGTGCCAACAGCTTCTACTTTCCTTCAGCATGTGCAGGGGTTAGGTAGCATCTTCATCTGCCTTCAGAGCGAGTCTGGAGGGGCCTTTTTCGGTGCAGAACATTTCGTCGAGATCTTGGAGGAAAATATCAAACGTAATTTGGCCGTCTGTACAGAGATGAGTCTTTCACTTAGACAAATATCACTTTTTTTACTACTAGACTACAGTCCCTGAGCCTTACTGAAATCTTATAAAAAATAAACATATTATATACTCTAATTCAGAAAACGTTGTTTTTAAGCTCATCTCAGACTTAGTTTGTTTTGCTCGGCCCAAGCACCTCAAAACTAATGAATGAACCAGATAATGATTGCAGCTATGGGCCACACATGGGCCACGACTGACCCAAACCTCAGCCAAGATCAAACTAAACATAATATCTGTAACACACTAAATACATCACCACCTCTGCCAGACTCTGAGCACGGTTGACCCACACACTGAATCGCTGTCCCAGATGAATGGGTAGCTGGGCAGGTCACTCAGACCAAGCAGGTGGTGGCCAAGCGCTTCAACTTCAGATGGAGCACCCCGAGCCTCCACATCATCGTGAGTCCGCACCACGTCTGGTTTAGAATTGAGGCACTTTTCTGTGGTTCTTCTAGTTCTTCTTCTTATTCTTCCACCATCGTTTGGATCTGGCCCAAACCCTCCTTCCACTTTTCGATCTGTTGTACCTTCGTAGACGTAATCAACCTTTCACAAACCGGCAGCATTCTGATTTCTGATGTTGCCTTTCAGCCCGGACCCGACTGCGTGGTGGGGAAAGAAGTTCCAGGTGAAGATCTCCTTCCAGAACCCGCTCCCCTGCGCACTGAAGAACGCTATCTTCCGCATCGAGGGCCTGGGGCAGAAGCAGTGCCGAGCGGTTAACTACGGGTAAGATCCAGTTAGCTGCTCAGCTTTCTGTGCGACTGGTTCCAAACGTAAAAAAAAACATCCGTGTTCATGCTCTTCTCCGTGTGTGTTTCTCAGGGACATCGCCGGCCTGGCCACGGTCAACCTGACCGAGACCTTCATCCCCAAGAGCCACGGGCCCCTCAAGCTCCTGGCGTCTCTGGACTGCCCTCAGCTCACCCAGGTGCACGGGTTTGCCGACCTCCTGGTGAAGGAGAAGTGAAGGAGCTCCAGAGTAAAAGAGCTTTCGGAGTCACGCTTTCAGACTCTGAAGGGTTCCTGGTTCGGGTTCTAGCTGTTGATTGATTAGTTAGCACCAAGCGCTTCTTCTTCTTCTTCTTTCTGTCTTTCACGAAGCTTCAATAAACCGCCTGCAGCATTTAACATGTGTTTGTGTTGTTTATTCATTACATTAATGATCATAAGTGTGTAGATCTTAAACACACTGTTTGTGCAGCATTAACTTTTAGAGTTTAGTGCTTTAAAACGTAAACTAAAATTGAGGAAGATTTAGGGTTGAACGATACACATTAGTGGTGTGTCTTTTGTTAACCTTTCTCTCCCTCTCTCTCTCTCTTCCTTCCTACTCTCTCTTCTCTCTATCTATCTTTTCTCTCTCTCCCTCCCGCTCTCTTTCTCTTACTCTCTCTCTCTCTCTCTCTCTCAATATGTCACTTTCTTTCTTTTTCTCTCTCTCCTTTTATCTTTCTCTCACTCTTTTTTCCTCTCTCTCCCTCTCTCTTTTTTCCTCTCTCTCTCCCTCTTCTCTTCCCCTCCTGCTCTCTTTATCCTAATCTTTCTTTTCTCTCTCTTGTCTTATCTCTCTCTCACTCTATATTTTCTCTCTCCTTCTCTCTCTTCCTCACTCTTAATCTCATTCTCCCGCTTTTTGTCTCTCTCTCTCTCTCTCTCTCTCTCTCTCTCTCTCTCTCTCTCGTCTCTCTTCTCTCTCTTTTCTATCTGCCTTGCTTTTCTCTAATCCTCTCTCTTTCCCTCCCACCTTCTTTTTTGTCTTTTCTCTCTTATTTTCCTCTCTCTCTTCCTTTTTTCTCTCCATCTCTTTGTTTTTGTCTTTCTCCATCTGTCTTTTGCTCTCCTCTCTCTCTCTCTCCCTCTCTATCTGTCATTAATCTGAGATCTCTTTCTCTCTGTCTCTGATAAACAAAAACATGGGTTATTGATCAAATATGATATAATATAAAGATTTAAAGTCTTTAATAAGTGTGTGTGTGAGGGGGGGGGGGGGGGGGAAGAGAAATTCGTTCTTTAAAAAAAACATTGTAATGTTAATTTTCATTATTTTGTAAAGTTCTCCAAGAGGAGGAACTCAGAGAAGAAATGTACATCAATAGAGCTTTTAACTCACACATTCTCACTATAAATAAAAAACCTGAAAATTATTCATTCACTAGAGAAATATTTCATGTTAAACCTCATTTAATGCAAAAGTTCATGAAGCAAATTTAATCCTGACAAGCATGCAAACATAAAATAAAATTTTTTAGCAAACGTAAATTAAAATACATTTTTGAACACATTTAAAGTGAGAACTGTTATGAAAAAGTGACCACGTCAGAATAACAATAAGTAATTCAAAAGTATGAAAATACATCTTGAACTGATCCAGTAAATAAAACATCATGACGCAAAATTTACACGGGACCGTAACGTTACCAAAATAGCCTTAAATAACAAAATAATACCTTAACATTTCAAAACTCAGTCATGACGCAGTTTCCTTTTCCCGACTCGGCCGCTAGAGGCGCTGTGGTTCATGCGCGCTGTTCAATCACTGCACACCTGTGCGCTGAGGGAGAGAGCAGCCCGAGCAGCAGCGTCAAACCGAGCTTAAAATTAGACGTTTTTAGAGGTGTATTTGCATTTTTACTTATAAATATATTTGTTAAGTGTTGTAACACTACTCTGTGGACACCGAGGCGTCGTCGGCAGCTTCAGGTAAGCCCTCTTTACTCATCACTAACGATTGAAATTCTCACCCTGCGATTTATGACCAAACAATAAATAAATAAATTAAATTAATAACTTTGGCGCATGCTAAGCTTCTCGTGTGATAATGTAATAAAAATAATATAAGCTTCACTCGTCTTTAATTATGTGTTTCCTTGTTGTTAAGAAACACTTTGATACAGGTATTATATATATATATATATATATATATATATATATATATATATATATATATATATATATTTATTTATTTATTCATTCATTCATGTATTCTTCATTTTCATTGGTTGAAAGAGTACTAAAAACCATTCTCAAGTAAAAGTACCATTATTTGCCTAAAGAAAGTAGAGTTCTGAATAGTACTCAGTCTGAATAAAAAGTAGCCTTTCTGAAAAGTACTCGTGAGTATTGCACCGCTATATTATTTAACTTTATATACTAGAAATAAAAAAGGTTTAGTACATGAGAGCGATTTTCTTAGTGTTTCTAAGTATAAATACATTATTTTTCCCCAACAGTTTTATCACCAATCGAAGGTATTCAATAATAATCCTACAATCAGTAAACAACTGTACAGAAACATTCTTAAAATGTAACACTAAAACAACATTATCGCTTAAAACAAGGTTGCAAAGCTTCGTGAATTATTTTATATTATCTGGTAGTACAAATAAGAAACTGAAAGTTCATACAAGTCCCAAAATGTTATGAAACAACCACAGTTTGACTGCATAAAAAAACAAGCGTAAATTGAGAACGTTTGGTTACGATGAGCGAGTTCTCAAAGCTTGTACCGTCCAGCCTCGCGCGTTTTAGTGTGGACAGGTGCCCAGCACCTAAAACGACGCTCACGTTCTGCAGAATCAGGCGAGAGCGTGTTCAGCTCTTTCTCCGCAGGAAACGAGCGACGCGATCCCATCTCTTCAAGCACCAGCCATAAAAGGACCACCACCCTCAGCGCTGCTGTTCAGCACTTAGATACGGTTTTATTCAGAGGAGGACTATTTTTAGACTCAGTAAGCACACCTGTCTCTCCTCGTCTCCCACCGCAGTCACAGTGAAGCCCAGCGCTACAAACGCGTCATATTTCCTCGTCTTAGCTTTCGGGAGACTTTCGTTCGTCTCTTTATCTCCTTCTCTCTCCGCCGGTCTTCTACACTTCGTGTCTACGCTTCACACTCTGCCAATGAGAGCGCCACTGCCCCCTAATGTAGTGGAGTGCTATTGCACCTTATTCTAGAACAGTAAAAAAAGAAAAAGAAAACGCGCCCACCTTGACGGAGTCTCTCGCCCCTCCAGGGGGCGCCCCACTATTTGAGAATATACATGATATGTGTATTCCATATAATAAATCTGAACCAATAATAGGCTGATAGGTGTGGCTCAGTGGTAGAGCGCATGCTTTGCATGTTAAAGGTTCTTGGATCAATCCCAGCATCTCCACGAGTGGCATCGGTGATTTCTTCTTCTGTAAGTTGCTTTGGACAAAAGTGTGTGCCAAATGCATGAATATAAACGTAAACATAGAAGGTTGATGTCCCGCACAAACTCCGTGTACCCACGGGATAAAAATCGATTAGCTAAGAAACGTTAAGCTTTCTCTTAAGCTGCCGCTGCAAGCCAAACTCGTGCAGCGGTAACGTTAATAGGCCCTACATGAAAAGCGTGCAATGGGAATGTATTTTAATTAATGCTGTCAAGAAACTTTAGCTCTTCAAACCTCGGATCAATTGCAGCAAGCAAGTTTATTTGTGTAGCACATTTCGTACACAGAGTAATTCAAAGTGTGTTACATTGGAAACAAAGAATAAGAAAGCACATTTAATAAAATCAAGCATAAAAAAGACATATACATCATAGTGGTTAAAAACTGAAAATGTAAAAAAATCGATTAAAACATATTAAGATGTGAAGTGCAGAGGTAAAATAGTTATTGGACGTTGGTGCTCAGTCGACAAAAGCTTAGCTAAACAGGAGAGTCTTTAGCCTGGATTTAAACGTGACTAAAGTGTTGGCACCCCTGAAGCTGGCTCCTCTGTGGGCCGCAGGAGAACTAAAAGAGTATTTGCCCTGTTTGGAGTCTTCAGTAGTGCTGTCTCAGTAGCCACTCTGGCTGTCAAAGTTTAACAGCAGTAATCAAATCTCTTATTAATAAAGAGTTTTGATGGTTTGACATCCAGCGATTGTATTCTACGTTTAGGTTTTTGCTGCACAGTCTTTTCACTTTTGTGTGAGATTAGTGCGCTCCTTCCTTTTAGAGCGTCTGAGGTGAAATCATGTTTGAGTTTAACTTTAGGCTGATCCTCCTCTGTTCACTCCATCATTCTGCACGCGGCACAGGGCTGGCCACACCACTGAGCAGGAGAACATGTATTTTATTTACATTACATTGTTCAACACCATATTTATTAATTCTTCAACGTTACACTACTCTGAACTTATTTTTAATTTATGCTGCAAACCTTGTAGGCTAAGTAACTAAGGCTAAGCAAAGATGTTACGAGCACCTGTTATAGAATATTTAATCATTGTAATTAATTATCCAGTAAGATTGAGTTTGTATATGTCTATGTTTACTTGGGATGGAACAGGAAGTGATGTAGAGGGGCGGGGTTTATACTGAAGGGATCTCAAGGGACGAGCCGTTGTGGGTCTCTTCCCTCCCGAGTCTTCTCGTAGAAGGGCTCTTTATTTTCTCTCTCTCCTCTCTTCTTTCCCTCTCTCTCCTCTCTTCTTTCCCTCTCTCTCCTCTCCTTTCCCTCTCTCTCCTCTCTTCTTTCCCTCTCTCCTCTTTCTTTCTTTCTCTCTTCTCTTCCTTTCTCTCTCTCTTCTCTTCCTTTCTCTCTCTCTTCTCTCCTTTATTTTCTTTCTCTCTCCTCTCTTTTCTTTTTCTCTCTCTTCTCTCCTTTATTTTCTTTCTCTCCCTTTCTTTTCTTTCTTTCTCTCTCTCTTTTCTTTCTCTCTCTCCCTTATCTCTCTCCTCTCTTTTCCCTCTCTCTTCTCTTTCTCTCCCTTATCTCTCTCTCCTCTCTTTTCTTTCTCTCTCTCTCTCTCCCTCTTCTCTCTTTTCTTTTTCTCTCTTTTTTTCTCTCCCTTCTCTCCCTCTCTTTCTCTTCTTTCACTCTCTCTTCTCTCTCCTTTCTTTCCCTTTCTCTTTTTTCTTTCTTTCTCTCTCTCTCCCTTCTCTCTCTTCTCTCCCTTTCTCTCTCTCCCTCTTTTCTTTCTCTTCTCTCTATTCTTTCTCTTTTTTTCTTTCTTTCTCTCTCTCTCCCTTCTCTCTTCTCTCCCTCTTTTCTTTCTCTTCTCTCTATTCTTTCTCTCTCTCTCTCCCTTCTCTTTTCTTTCTCTCTCTACTCTCCCTTTCTCTCTTTTCTTTCTCTCTCTCTTCTCTCTATTCTTTCTCTCGCTCCCTTTTCTTTCTCTCTCTCTCTCTCTCCCTCCATAGTTCTTGTAATGTGATCATTGATATCAAGGTTTGAGCTTAATTCATGTTTGGAATAAGTTGGGATAAATTGATGTTTGTGATTGTGTTAATAAATCATATCTCTTGAGTATTAATTTCTATAGAACACCGCAAGAGTGCTTTAACTTGTCCTCACTTTTTCCATTCTCTCGCCGCTTCGAGACGATGATCCACACGTTCCTCCACGTTCTGTCGTTCCTCAGTTTTAGACACAGTTTGAGCGAACAAATGCAATTTCAACAATGAGCGATGTGATGCCTCCGTAGCGGCCACTGCTTGCCAGCGCCCCCCGGTGAGCGCGATGTGTGTCGCGCGTTCATCCTCCGATCCTCGTACGAAGTCTTATTCATGCTTCGTTTAAAGCACGTCGGCCACAACAGGAAAAACTGAAACCGCGTTGATTGCGTTAATTTGTTTTAACGCGTCGCACAATTCAAATGAATCAAATGTGTTAACGCGTTAATTTTGACAGCACTAATTTTCACTTTATTTATCATGACTCACCTGTATACTTAAATGTTCTGCTTTCCTTGTATGAATTCAATATTTGGTGGCTAAAATATATTGTGTATATTGTAATATTGTATTCGTACAATTCAGTTCATAAATAAATAGCACAATTGAAGCGTGAACAATCCAAATCGTATATTGTAAACAATGCTCGTAAATAATAGCCTCGATCCATACACGCGCGCTTTTTACCTGAATTCGTTTGAGAACAGGTTCACAGATTTGATTTTATTACGTTTGTCAGCGGCTCCTCATGAAATATTCTCTAAATATATTTACACGTTGCTGATTGTAAATATGCAGCCTCACTTTCGAGGACGCTTCGCTCTGAATTTGTGCTCGAGACTTTTGAGACTCGTTTTAGGTTCGAATCCATAACGTTTAGGCTGCTCCTGTTCTCCACCAATCAGAGCGCTTCCTCAAGCAGCTCATCGATGCGCTGTTTCTGCGCATTGTTTATGGATTGTCTTTAACAATCTCCGTTGAAGTATTCTCCTTTAAGAAGCTTTTTGCAATTAAAAAAATGTTGCGTAATATAACAGACCTAAGAGCAACGTTTTTATATTTGTCAATTATCAATACATCTCTACCATAAATAAACACCCAACACCCTAGCTCAATGTTTATCAATTATTTCTGTCGCGACCCCCCCCGGAAGAAAAAAAACCACTCGCACAGTATCCTTATTAACGTATAAGAGAGAAAAGAAAAAAATATGGACAAACTTACAACAAAGAATAGCTTTATTATCTGTAGCAGAAAAGAGGATAGAGGATTTTTTTTCAGCATTAAATCTGCTCCAGAACCTGAGATACGCAGATTTTACTTTCGACCAATCAGGGTCCGGGGGCGGCACCCAATTAGGTCACATGTTAAAATTCCAGATCTGGATAAAATGCTTTATTAAACACAGTTGGTGGATGAATATTTTCTGTCGCGAGTAATATTCCCAGCAGTGAAACCGTGTTAAATAAAAACACAGACACAATTGGAAGAGTTTTAACACATTGTTTTATTTTTTTTACTCCGTTTGAAAATTGCAAATACAAAAATGTCAGCTAAAATACATTAGATATGTACAGAACACAATAAACCAACTACAGTTTCTTAACAAATAGTGTTCAATAATTAGCTTTACAATACAATCTTACAGAATAATACAAGAATGAATGAAATATACAAGTTTACAGAGATAAAGGGCGATACAGACAAGAGAGTTCAAGTCATATTTCACCCAAAAATTAATGTTTGAAACATGTTCCTAAATATAGAACAATATTTGTTTTTTTGAGTATTGTTTACTTGTAATTAACCTTAAAATAAATTAAGTATGCTATATTAACAGTTTTTACGCTTTCATTTAATATATAAGTAAATAAATAGAGTTGTTAATTTTTTATATCTGTTATTATTTGCATCTGTTGGATCCAGTTGTGGTTTGCTTTACATTTATGAATATGCTATTGGAAAAATTATCTAGGTACATAAAAAATAAACACAATGCTCATCTGTTCACTCCGAGAAATAAATAAAACGGAGAAAATTTCATTTTAAATATAAAACACTTTTTAAAGCTAGTAAACTGTGATTATTAGCTTATTTTCAGGCTTTAACTGTAAATTATTGATAAAACACACACTTTAAACTACTAAAATAATACATTTTCAATTAAATTGACAAACCGTGTAACTGCAAAAGCATGATACAGTTAATTATTTATCTTCTTAATCTTAGAGTTAGATCTACAATACGTTACTGTTAGACTTAATTATTTTTTTGGTTAAAATTGCAGAACAATTTGGCATAAACATAATTTTTGAATTGGTTGAAAATAATGGAAAATAAAAAAAAAACCTTTCAAATAAAATGAATTCATGGAGAAAGGATTTTATAAATGTGTTACAGCTGCAGCTACTTTAACATGTTTTTAAAGCTTCTGACTCTCATTAAAACACGTCAAAATAAACAGTATACATCAAAATCCACGTTGAGAGAGAGATTTAATCTATCGCTAGTTTGAACTTTAATTTCTGGGTGAAATATTCATCCAGTTTCTGCAGATGAGAGAGAGAGTTTAGTGCATTGATCTGAATCCCAGAGAGAGCGAGATAGAGCGTGAGAGAGAGAGAGAGAGAGAGAGATTAAAGACAGAGAGCGCAGCGAGAGACACAGCAAACAAGAGAGAGAGAGAGCAAATGATAGCTTATATATGACTAGAAAACGAGATAGAGAGAGGAGAACCCGACAGCAAACGAGAGAGGATAGAAGAGAAGAGAGCAGCAACGAGGAGAGAGAACACACAGAGAGAGAGAGAGAGAGAGAGAGCAGACAAATCCAGGAAAAAGACGAGATAGAGCAAGGAGAGACAAGCAACTAAGAGAGAAAGAGGAGAAAGAGATAGAGACCACACACACGATAGAGAGAGGAGAGATAGTAGAGAGACGAGAGAGGACAGCAAACGAGGAGAGAGAAGCGATAGAGAGAGGAGGAGAGTGAGACAAGGAGAGACCACACACACAGAGAGAGAGAGAGAGAGCAAATGAGAGCTAGAAGAGGAGAGACAGCAACGATGGAGCGAGCAAGAGAGAGAGAGGAGGAGAGAGAGACACACACAACAGACGAGAGAGAGAGACGAGCAATATGAGAGTTAGCTAGAGAGAGAGGAGACAGCAGAACGAGATGAAGATAGAGAGAGAGAGACAGCAACGAGAGAGAGGAAGCCGAGGATGAGAGAAGAGAGAGAGAGAGAGCGACCCCCCACCCCAGAGAGAGGAGAGAGGAGAGAGAGAGAGACGAGAGAGAGAGATAGAGAGATAGAGAGAGAGAGACAGCAAACGAGAGAGATAGAGAGAGAGAGAGAGAGAGAGAGAGAGAGAGAGAGACAGCAAACGAGAGAGAGAGAGAGAGAGAGAGAGATCAGCTCAGATCACAGAAAGATTGAAAACTTCATACAACTTCTTCAAAATGGAATATTTAAGATAAATATATCGCTGTATGGTTTGTTTTAGGCTTCAGATTCAGATTCCATCGGATTAACACATTTTCTTCCTCCGTGTCTTTAAATCATGAGGTTTTACACAGAAACACACGTTTGTGTTAAATATTTGTACAATTTTAAACAGAAGAGACAATTTATAGTTCGCACAATCAGGTGTTAACCTCGTGTGAAGTCAAATTTTCTGTAAAATTAGCAGCTAATATTACTTGTAGCGGGGTCATGAACCGAGTTACCAAAAATGTTTTGGACTTGTGCGTTAATGAAAAAGTATTAAAAAGAATAGCTAGTTTTAGAGACACTTCCTGTGTGATGCATGCGGTACACCCTCCTCCTCCACCGAGGCCTGTCACTCACCTCTGCAACATTCCAAGAGACCATACAGGTTCGGATCTCTGTGATCCAGCGCTAGCAAAGCAAGCACTTCCTGTTTAGCAACGTACACCGCTGAGGTCTGATCTGTGAACTCAAACAGCTCTCTCTCTCGAGTTAGCGTTAGGTGTGCGATAAGGGTTAAAATTCATATAACAGTATTTTCCACTCTCCAGACAGTATATGTATTATATCACGATATGACGGGAAGAATTGGACGTTACATTTTAGTAGACCTTAATAACATTAGAGCCAAAAATAGCATTTATTTAAAGTGGGAGATTAGACACAGAACTGAAAACTGATTTTGAGAATATATGAGAAATATTTTGTTGATTTCCACCAGGTTTACTTGCTGACATTTCACCTCAAACTTCTACGATCTGACTCTCAAACAGACACGAACACATCACTCCAGTCCTGATCGCTCCTCACTGGCTTCCTGTTCAATACAGTGAGTTCAAATCTGGTTAGTATAAAAAAAAATACAAAAAAACGTGATAGATAAAAAAAAAAAGGTAATGGAGCTTAAAATCTGCGTAAAAAAACTATTCTTTCTGCAGCTTTTAATATCGCTTGGACTTTTCGTGTAGATTATCTGCGAAGCGAGAATATCTTCATGATGAACCCTGAGGAAAAGTTTATATTTAACTGCTAATGCTAACACTTTATCTGCCTTGTTATAAACAAGTTTCCCTCCCGCGGTGTTCTACTTCATTTCTCGCTCTCTCTCCGTTTGCTGGAACTGGACCCGAACTAAATATATTGATCTATTAAACACAAAATATTTCAAACATACAGTTGACAAATAGGAATGCTTATTGCATCAGAAAGTAAAGTAAAAAGAAAAAAAGTATAAATATGCATAATGTGCGAACTTCGAAAATGTAAATTTTGTATTAGGCTTTTAGCGACTTTTCAGACCATCTAGTGACTTTTTTTAATATAATTTAACGAATAGTGATAAATATAGACACATTTTCTGTTGCTTCTGGCGACTTTTAGCAACGCAGTTAATTCTGGCGGATCAAGCATTGTGCTACTGGATGCTAATTATGTGTTAAATCGTAGCTTTGCGCAAATGACGTCATTTCAGGGTGAGCTCTGTGTTTCTCACTCGACTCTCAGAGTCAGGTCGTAGCCTTCCGAGCTAGACACGAACACATCACTCCAGTCCTGATCGCTCGTCACTGGCTTCCTGCTCAATACGTTGAGTTTAAATCTGGTTTGTATTTAAAAAAAAAAAAAAAAAAAAAAGTATATATATATATATATATATATATATATATATATATATGAAAAAAGGTGATGGAGCTTAAAATTTGCGTTAAAAACAAACTATTTTTTTCTGCAGCTTTTAATATCTCTTGATCCTGGCAGTTTTATTGCAGTTTTGTATGTAAAAAAAAAATGTGTATTATACTATTAACTGTTCTGTTCTATATGTTTTAAAATGTGCTCTAAAATATTTGGATTTGATTGAGGTGTGTGTCTTTCGAGAAACTGGGGGACCTAATCCATATAAAAACCGTTTCTTTCTGTTTTACACAGCTAGAAAGAGAAGAAGAAGAAGAAGAAGAAGCAGCTCGGTTCATGACCCCTTTAACGATGGACTCGGTTTCTGAGGAGCATTGTTGAGACCTTTTCAGTCGGAGGGGTTGTCCGGCGGCAGGACCACTCTCTGCTCGTCGATGCGTTTCGCCTGTGAGCGCAGGATGAGGCTGAAGAAGTCCTCGTCCGGGACGGTGGGTCCCCGTGCTGGAGGAGGAGGTGGAGCGCATCGCTGGTCGTCCAGTCTGGAGCCCTGCAGAGTCACAGACACTGGTTTCAGCTCCGGTAGATTAGCTAGTCACGTTTTAGTCTAGTTTTGGTCACAAAAAATAAAAAGGTTTTGGTCTAGATTCAGTCAATGTAGATTAATGTTTATTTGATTAAAAAAAGTGTCTTTTAATAAGATAATTTAACTCTTTAAATATTTGCAATGTTTATTACACATTTTTTCATGAATTAATGCTCTATTTAACATTATGAGATTGTTTATAGGCTTTTCATTGATAAATACAATCATACATATGAATGATCTAAGGATTATGCAATTAAAATATTAACATATAAACTCTAACGTAATCACAAGCAGTGAGTAGAGCTTCTCTCTCCACCTCAGTCCAGCCATGAGGAAAGTACTCCAGAGTGCGTGGCGCGTTAATTAGGTTAAATATTAACACGTTATTTTTTTTCCAGTGATTAATTAATCTAATTAACGAGTTAAATCCCCAGCCTACTTAAAAAATAAATAAATAAAAATGATATAAATTTTGTCAGAGAAGAACTATAATCTGCCAATAATTAAACAGTTGCCTGGAGCTCAGCCATGGCTAATTTTCTGCTAAACACTCAAGCATAGGTAATTTTGCTTCACTAACAAGTATGTACTTGTATGCCACGTAAAAAAAAAAAAAAAAGAAGTTCTGACCTGGCACTTGATGAGCATGTCGAAGAAGTCTTCCTCCGGTTCTTTGCCGTCACCCGAGGCCATGAGTTTGCTCAGGACGTCCCGGCTGAGTCCCGGCAGACTGCTCACACTGACCCGCTGCTCGTCCAGCCGCCGACTCTGAGAACTTGCCAGCAGATCCAGGAAACGGCCCGGCTGTGGCCCGGCCTCGGCTGCGCACCCTGAAATAGCTGAAGATGGCAAACATTGTGTGAGTTTGAGACCTTCTGCTGCGAGTGTGGGAGCAGGTTAAAGGATAGGACTGGAGCGGTGTTGGAGAGGATGGAGACTCACGTGTCCTCAAGACTACAGACGGGGGGTCACGGGGAAAGGAAGGGGCGGGACCAACACGGTCCTGTAATGAGCACCTTTGATCATCCATGCGGCTGCCTTGGAAACGGCTCAGAAGGTCGAAGAAGCCATCATCGCCCAAAGTGTCTGGAGCACACTGGGGGAGAAAACAGCTTAAAGATGAGCGTAATTAAACCTCGAATTCCCAACACAAACAACCTTTTATATAAAACGATTCCTTCCAATGTGAGTCTAATCAGTAAAGCTTTTAAAAGTCAAATCGAGTCAGGTTTTATTGAAAAAGCCATCATTCAGCAGCCAAATGTCATGGCTGAACTTGTGTCTCGGCGGAGAAGAATCTCTCAGAATACACAATCCACTCAACAAACTCAAGATAAGGAAACAAACACATCGAGAAGCTACGCTGCAAAACAATTCACAGTTAAGAAAACAAATGATTAAATAAAAAAACACAACAACAAAAGTGAAAACAAGTTTAAAGTTACGAAAACACAACAACAAATTCAGCAAACACAACGCCATTCTGGCCAAAAAGGAAAGGGGTTGCACCTTTTGAGAACAGACAACTTGATTGGACGAGACTATTACTATAATTCAGTTGCTTAAAGAGACCAAGTGGAGTGAATGCATGAACGATTACCGAACTGTGATCTAGCGCTCGCATTAAGTGAACCATGAACTAATGCCTAGGATACTAACACAAGGATACATAGAGTGAATGAGCCAACCTGGGTCAACACCTCCCAGCCAATCAGAATCCAGTATTCAGACAGACCACAGGAATTAGGCCTTGATGCGGAGGATTTTGCCTCGACAAATTTTTGTAGTCGAGTTATTCAAGTAACTGGAGGAATTGTTTCAGCCCTACATGTATGACCGTATCATGTTAACGATATAGCAACATTGTGTTAGCATTGTTTAAAATGGTGCTACTTCATGTTAGGTTCATACTAATTAATGCAAGCAACACACTAGTTCACAATATCAGTGCATTATTAAAGTGTGTTTTTGATCTGCTAATTACTTGCTAAAACTTGACAAAAGCAATTGTAACGTTGTATTAACAAGTATTGTTTATGCTATAATCATGCAAGTGTTAGGCTACTTCATGCTAATTGCATGTTAACATTGTGCTAAATCAACTTGCATTGTAACATTAGCTTAGCATTATGCTAATTCATTCTACAACCAAACAGTTGGCTAACTCAATCTAACTTCATACTGTATGCATAATAATCCATACTTCCATCATGCTAAATAAAGTTAGCATTTTTTTCAAAGAGTTACTTGTTTATGTTAGCATTGTTTCAATCCAGGGTATTATGCTAATTAAAGTTGGCATTTTTTTAAAGGGTTACTAGTTAATGTTAGCATTGCTTCATTACAGGCTACCATCATGCTAATTAAAGCAAGCATTTTTTGAAAGAGTTACTTGGTCATCATGTTAGCATTGTTTAATTAGCATGATGGTAACATGGATTGAAACGATGCTAACATGAACTAGTAACTCTTTTAAGAAATGCTAACTTTAATTAGCATGATGGTAGCATGGATTAGCGAGACAGAGATGGGAAGGATGTGCAACAGATAAGGGTGATTAAAGATAGAGATGGAAGGGCTCTAACGAGTGAGGAGAGTGTGCAGAAAAGATGGAAGGAGTATTTTGAGGAGTTGATGAATGAGGAGAATGAGAGGGAAAGAAGGGGGGAAGAGGTGAACATTGTAGAGCAGGAAGTTGAAAAGATTAGAAAGGATGAGGTGAGGAAGGCTCTGAGGAGAATGAAGAGTGGAAAGGCTGTTGGTCCAGATGACATCCCTGTGGAGGTGTGGAAGTGTCTAGGAGAGACAGCAGTGGAGTTTCTATCTAGGTTATTCAACAGGATTCTAGAGATTGAGAAGATGCCTGAGGAATGGAGGAGAAGTGTTCTAGTGCCAATCTTTAAGAACAAGGGTGATGTGCAGAGTTGTAACAACTACAGAGGTATAAAGTTGATGAGCCACACAATGAAACTTTGGGAAAGAGTAGTGGAAGCTAGGCTAAGAAGGGAAGTGGATATTTGCGAGCAGCAGTATGGGTTCATGCCCAAGAAGATCACTACTGGTGCAATTCTTACTCTGAGAATGCTAATGGAGAAGTACAGAGATGGTCAGAAAGAGCTGCACTGCGTCTTTGTGGACTTAGAGAAAGCGTATGACAGGGTGCTGAGAGAGGAGCTATGGTCCTGTATGAGGATGTCAGGAGTGGCAGAGAAGTACGTCAGAGTAGTTCAGGATATGTATGAGAGGAGTATGACAACAGTGAGATGTGCTGCAGGTCAGACGGAGGAGTTCAAGGTGGAGGTGGGGCTACATCAAGGATCGGCTTTGAGTCTCTTCTTGTTTGCTATGGTGATGGACAGGTTGACAGATGAGGTCAGACAGGAATCTCCATGGACAATGATGTTTGCAGATGACATTGTAATCTGTAGTGAGAGTAGAGAGCAGGTGGAGGGAGACCTGGAAAGTTGGAGGTCTGCTCTAGAAAGAAGAGGAACGAAAGTCAGTCGTAGTAAGACAGAATACATGTGTTTGAACGAGAGGGAGTTTACAGTGAGGTTACAGGGGGCTGAGGTCAAGAAGGTGGAGGACTTTAGGTATTTGGGGTCAACAGTCCAGTGTGACGGGGAGTGTGGAAAAGAGGTGAAGAGGCGAGTGCAGGCAGGTTGGAGGGGGTGGAGAAAAGTGTCAGGGGTGTTGTGTGACAGAAGAGTGTCAGCAAGAATCAAAGGAAAGGTGTACAGAACAGTAGTGAGAGCAGCTATGATGTATGGGTTAGAGACTGTAGCAGTGAGGAAGAGACACGAGGCAGAGATGGAAGTAGCAGAGATGAGGATGTTGAGGTTCAGTTTAGGAGTGACGAGGATGGACAAGATTAGGAACGAGCACATCAGAGGAACAGCTCAGGTTGGTTGTTTTGGAGTCAGAGAAGCCAGATTGAGATGGTTTGGACATGTGCAGAGAAGGGATAGTAGTTATATTGGTAGAAGGATGTTGGAGATGGAGCTGCCAGGCAAGAGGAAGGCCAAAGACGAGTTATATGGGTGTGCTGAAGGAGGACATGAAGGTGATTGGTGCAAGAGTTGAGGATACTGAGGCCAGAGTTAGGTGGAAACAGATGATTTGCTGTGGCGACCCCTAAACTGGGAGCAGCCGAAAGAAGAAGAAGAAGTAGCATGGATTGAAAGTTAGCATTTCTTAAAAGAGTTACTAGTTCATGTTATCATCGTTTCAATCCATGCTACCATCATGCTAATTAAAATTAGCATTTTTAAAAAGAGTTACTAGTTTATGTTCAACTAGTTCAACACCGGTAAAACTGGGGGGATTGAGGAGGAAGAGCGAAGGTTATCGGTAACGGAACATTCTAGATGTTCCCAGTCTGAAGGCCCCATCGGCTGAGAGAGCAGAGGCGTGGACTGAAAGGGTTTGTGTCTGTACCTGCGTCTCCAGAGGGGCCGAGGGGGAGCATCCTCCGCTGTTCTCAGCCCCAGGAGCCGCCCCGGAGCCGTTCAGCCGCTGTTTCCTGCTCTTGAAGCGGTTGATGAAGAACAGCTTGGAGGACGTCTTGGCCACGGAGGGTTTGCTGGGCGATTTGTTCTGCTGAGGGGTGGATGAGGTTTCTTCAATGCCCTGCATTGATCAACCAGAGAACCAAAGACACTTCATTAAGGAAGCGGTTTAAATAAGGAAGATATTCTGGCAAGGTTTCAGACCATATATTCATGGTTTAAAATAATGAATTGAATTATATTTCTGAATATGAGAAGTTTTTTGTGCAATTTGGGAGTTCTACGCAACATGAAAGTTCTTTGCAGATTGAGTCCCAGTGAAATACCTCCGTGCTTTTAGTGTTTACTAATAATTTACTTTATTTGGTTATTTTATCAGGAGTTTTGTTAAAAGCATGACAAATGTGTGATGTCTGATTTTGTTGATAAATATTAAGACCGTATCCTGTATAAAACAGTTTATCACATTTTTGTTGTGGCACTCATCACTCATCAGCACCAGATCTGCTTCACTTCTCTGTTCTTCAGTTTGCTGGTGAAACTTCAGCTGTACTTTCTATGAAAGCCATGTTCATCTCTTTGAGGAGCAGACTGACGCCTCACCGTGCTTTTCTCCGCGTTCAGTTTCATCAGCTCCATGTTCTCCATGCTGTGCCTCCGGCTTCCTCTGGACCGGGTGTCTGCAGATTCAGTTTAACCAGAAAGGAAGGAAATTTCAGTCATTAGTTATACGTTAATTTAGGTATTATACAGAACACACTTTTCTGCTTTAATAGGAACTCATACGCGCAAATCTGTGTAACAACTTCATTCTTCCTTCCCTTTACTGAATTTATTTTGCTTTAGCTAACTGTGTTCAGCTATAAAAAATAACCTAAATGAAGCAGTTAGAAAGTATCTGATTTTCTCGCAGCTCGAGACAGCTAGCCAAGAAGCTAACAATTCCAATGTAAAACGTCATAGACTTATGCTAAAAATGGTAGCATAATGCAAACAGCCATTGAGTTCTATAGAAATGCTGATTGCTGTTGGTGGATTGCGAGTGTTTGAATTACATATAGCTCGGGTTTTAATGGAGTATGAAACCTTTGATTTAATTCAGTATGTTACATGTAAAAAGGTTTAGATTTGATTTAACCAGACAGAAAGAGAATTTAAGCCATTAGTTACAAATTAATTCAGGTTTTCTGTTTTTTAAATCTATATTTCACAGGACACACTCATCCTGCTTTAATAGGAACTAGTACACGCAAATCTGTGAAATAACTTCATTCTTCCTTCCCTTTATTGGACTAATGTTGCTTTAGTCTGCTGTGTTCAGCTAGAAAAAATAACTTGAATGATTTTTTTCCAGCAGTTAGAATCAGATTTACTCCCCGCAAAAGACAGCTAGCCTAGAAGCTAACCATTCCAGTGGAAAACGTCATAGACTTATGCTAAAAATGGTAGCGTAGCGCAAACAGCCATTGAGTTCTATAGGAATGCTGATTCAGAGATTGTTGTTATATAATAACAAATAAAAATGTACTTAGACAACGTTGGTGACAAATTCTATTCCGATATCGACACACTGGATACCCTCTTCACATTCCATTTAAAACGTAATTCAACCATGTGTTTTCTTACTCTTCTCCCAAAGGATTTCATTGCTGTTCTTTTCTTTGATAAACGACTCAAACTATATCCACCAAGCGTCAGGCACTAACTGAGCCTGAGGACTCGTGGTGGGGTGAATCTGATTGATCAGGCCCCTGCCTCAACGTCCTGCTAGTCCCTCCTGCGCTGGAGTCTCCATTACAACGTTCTCAGACAGCGAAAGTGAGCAGCTGGCCAGATCTGGAGTGAGCCACACCTGGAGTGTGTGTTCTGCATGTAACCCCTCCCAGTGTGCACACACACACACACACACACACACCGTGAGCACTCACCCGGAGAAGTGGGGGCCATGGCTGCGGGGCCCGGGGAGCAGTCGGGGAACCGGTGCTCGCTCGAGGGCTCCACAGCTGTGGTTGCTGAAGATGAAGAGCAAGTGTTCATCACTCACTCCACCTTCAACTCAGTGGATCTGGGGATCGAACCTGCAACCTTCAGATCACAAGTCCATCTCCTCATCCACCAAACCACAACTGCCAGTAACTGAGCGAAACTAAGCTAGGATTTGTTTATTTTGAATTTCACCTGAATAATACTTGTAATAATCCACCGAGTCTAAGAGTTTTAATATGCAAGCGAGCGGCGTTACCGGGCGAGCTGGGGCCCCCGGGGGCTTCCTCGCTGAAGCCGGAGCTGCTGTTCTGCTTCAGACCCAACACCAGCTGCAGATCCGAGATGTTCATCCTCGCAGTCAGCTCGCCGCTGCGGTCTCCGATCTGAGCGCCAAAAAAATCCAAAACCAAAAGAATGAGTAAAAGAATGAGTAAAAGAATGAGTAAAAGAATGAGTAAAAGAATGAGTAAAAGAGAGAGAACGCTTTTAGGAAATGATGGAGAGAGAGAAAGACGTTCGCGGAATTTTGATAGAACAAGAAAATATAAGGTTGAAAATAAATGTAAACGAAAACAATGCAAACAATTATTGAACAACTTTTAGTTTGTTAGTAGTTACCTGAAAAGTGTTTTTTGTACACTCTCTCACGCACCTCTTTGGAGATCTCCAGATGCTTCTCTGCGAAGCTCAGCGCCTGCTCGTGGTTCCCCAGCGCAGTGTAAGCGTTTCCTAAGCTCCAGCAGGCCCGTCCTTCACCGATCCTACAGCAGCAGAAGATCCAGAGAGAGAAAGAGGTGAAAATAGAGCTTGTAGAAAAGAAGCAAAGTTCGATGCTTTGAAAGAAGCAAAGCACACAAAGGGACAGAGGGGAAACAGTGGAGAGGGATGAGGGAGGAGAGAAAGTGAGAGGAGCGAGAGAGAGAGGGGGGTGAGGGAGAAAAGTGAGAGGAGAGTGAGAGTAGAGTGAAAGAAGGGAGGAAGAAAAGTGAGAGGATAGAGAAAGGGGAAGAGAGAGTAGAGTGAAAGAAGGGAGGAAGAAAAGTGAGAGGATAGAGAAAGGGGAAGAGAGAGTAGAGTGAAAGAAGGAGGAGTAGGAAAAAGTGAGAGGATAGAGAAAGGGGAGAGAGAGAGTAGAGTGAAAGAAGGGAGGAGAGGAGAAAAGTGAGAGGAGAGAGAAAGGGGAAGAGAGAGTAGAGTGAAAGAAGGGAGGAAGAAAAGTGAGAGGAGAAAAAGAAGAGGAAGAGAGGGAGGAAGAAATGTGAGAGGATGAGAGAAAGGAGGAGAGAAACGTGAGAAGAAGAGATAGAGAGAAGAAAGAAGGGAGGAAGAAAAGTGAGAGGAGAAAAAGAAGAGGAAGAGAGGGAGGAAGAATGTGAGAGGATAGAGAAAGGAGGAGAGAAAAGTGAGAAGAAAGAGTAGAGAGAAAGAAGGGAGGAAGAAAAGGAGAGGAGAGGAGAAAAAGAAGAGGAAGAGAGGGAGGAAGAAATGTGAGAGGATAGAGAAAGGAGGAGAGAAAAGTGAGAAGAAAGAGTAGAGAGAAAGAAGGGAGGAAGAAAAGTGAGAGGAGAAAAAGAAGAGGAAGAGAGGGAGGAAGAAATGTGAGAGGATAGAGAAAGGAGGAGAGAAAAGTGAGAAGAAAGAGTAGAGAGAAAGAAGGGAGGAAGAAAAGTGAGAGGAGAAAAAGAAGAGGAAGAGAGGGAGGAAGAGAAATGTGAGAGGATAGAGAAAGGAGGAGAGAAAAGTGAGAAGAAAGAGTAGAGAGAAAGAAGGGAGGAAGAAAAGTGAGAGGAGAAAAAGAAGAGGGAGGAAGAAATGTGAGAGGATAAAGGGGAAGAGAGAGTGGAGGAAAGAGTAGAGAGAAAGAAAAGTGAGAGGAAAAATAGAAGAGGAAAAGAGTGAGAAGAGAATTGAAGCAAGAGGGAGGAAGGAATAAGAGGGGAGAGAAAGAGGTGAGGACAGAGAAAGGAGAGAAAAGTGAGATTAGAGGAGAGAAAGAATAGTGAGAGGAGAGAGAGGAGGAAGATAGAGAGGCGCACCTGTCCTTGAGCTCCTGAGCGATGATGAGGTGTTTGAGGTGGAAGTCGATGGCTCTCTCGTAGTCCTGCAGGAGCGTGTGCGTGTTCCCCAGACTGTAGCACGCCTGCGCCTCCACGGCCCGGTCCTTCAGCTGCCGCGCCAACTGCAGCGTCCGCCTGCACACCAGCAACCAGGGTCAGCCGGGCAACAACAGAACCACTACGCCTTCGAGCTCGTCTTTTCGTAACATCGTGGCTGTCTAAAGTTTAAAATTAACATTCTTATATTTTATAATAATGCTTTTAAATGTTAGAATAAATTATTTTTTTTTGTCTTAAAGACAAAAAAACATGTAAAAGAATAATTTTATACAAAAGAAAAAAAAACCCAGATTTGAATCGTTCTTTTTTAACCTTCTAGTAAAGCAGTGTTTCTCAAATATTTTCTGTGGTGCCCCCCCCCTAGAAAGAAATAACATCTCGCGCCCCCCGTGCAACTATAAATAGTGTTATTTGTCTTTAAATGTGTTAAAAGTACACTTCTGCATTATACAGTTTCCTTATTAATGTATAAGAGAGAAAAAAGAAAGAAATATGGACCAACTTACAACAAAGAATAGCTTTATTAACTGTAGCAGAAAAGATTTAAGGTGCATCTGAAATGTAAAAAAAAAACATTAAATCTTAATAAAACTATAAACATTGTTTGACTGATCGTGATTGCTGCCAATATTCGGCTCGTTTCACTGAAAAAAACTCAAGCGGTTTATCAGCGTGATTGGAGCGTAACGTCTTTAAGTGACGTCTTCATTTATTTGGCTTCATGCTGTCCGCTGCCAACATGTTTAGACTCAGTAAGCACACCTGTCTCTCCTCGTCTCCACCGCAGTCACAGTGAAGCCAAGCGCTACAAACGCGTCATATTTCCTCGTCTTAGCTTTCGGGAGACTTTCGTTTGTCTCTTTATCTCCTTCTCTCTCCGTTTGTCTTCTACACTTCGTGTCTACGCTTCATACTCTGCCAATGAGAGCGCCACTATCCCCCTAATGTAGTGGAGTGCTATTGCACTTTATTCTAGAATAGTAAAAAAAAAAACTAAATAGAAAAATAAAAAAGCATGTTCTCTGAGGTCAAACGCGCCATTATTTGAGAACCACAGTAGTAAAGGAAGAAAACTTCGTAGAGAATCGGACTGACTTGTAGTGCTCGGCGGCCACCTCGAACTTCCCGAGGAAGATGTACGCGTTCCCGAGGTTGCAGTACGCTCTCCGCTCGGCTGCCCGGTCCCCGAACTCCTTCGCGATGAGGAGGCGCTGGAGCAACAAACAATCCTTTACTTTCAGTTGTATTCGGTGTAACGGCTAATCTTCATCAAAGCATGACATCACATCCTCATCAAGAGCGCTCTTCTGCTGATCCGCAGAGGAAGCACATGTTTAAAGGGGTCATGAAATGCAGTTCTTGCTTTACAATAACAGAGGTTCAGTTTCTGTGCTTTTGTCACCAAACGTCTTCGGGTTGAGAAGAATTTCACTTATTTTAGCTGAAATTAGTTTGTAAGCTAATATGGGGCGTAAACATATTCAGACTGTTATTACTGTGACTCATACTGCACTGTTCACTCAGAGATTTAAAAGGGAAACACATCTCACTTCTTGTTTTAAGTTTTCTCAAAGAATATCAGTTAGTTTTGTTGGCCTTTGCATTACTACTGATTCCATATGCAGTATTTTCAGCCAACAGAGGTTGTCCAACATGCTGTTATTGATGTTTGATGGTTTGGCAGTCCAGCAACTGAATTTGTTCTAGACTGCTGGACCTGAGGCTCACTCCGAACACGATGCTTCCTCTCTGAATAGTGCTCTAGTGTTCCGTTAATATCGCTCTGTGATCTAGCAGGCCCTGAATCTCTTGCTATAGTAATTGTTTAATGGTTTGGCAGTCCAGCAACTGAATTTGTTCTAGGCTGCTGGACCTGAGGTTCACTCCGAACTCGATGCTTCCTCTCTGAATAGTGCTCTAGTGTTCAGTTAATATCGCTCTGTGATCTAGCAGGCCCTGAATCTCTTGCTGTAGTATTTTTTTAATGGTTTGGCAGTCCAGCAACTGAATTTGTTCTAGTCTAGACTGCTGGACCTGAGGCTCACTCCGAACACGATGCTTCCTCTCTGAATAGTGCTCTAGTGTTCAGTTAATATCGCTCTGTGATCTAGCAGGCCCTGAATCTCTTGCTATAGTCATTGTTTAATGGTTTGGCAGTCCAGCAACTGAATTTGTTCTAGACTGCTGGACCTGAGGCTCACTCCGAACACGATGCTTCCTCTCTGAATAGTGCTCTAGTGTTCAGTTAATATCGTTCTGTGATCTAGCAGACCCTGAATCTCTTGCTGTAGTATTTTTTTAATGGTTTGGCAGTCCAGCAACTGAATTTGTTCTAGACTGCTGGACCTGAGGCTCACTCCGAACACGATGCTTCCTCTCTGAATAGTGCTCTAGTGTTCCGTTAATATCGCTCTGTGATCTAGCAGGCCCTGAATCTCTTGCTATAGTCATTGTTTAATGGTTTGGCAGTCCAGCAACTGAATTTGTTCTAGACTTCTTGACCTGAGGTTCACTCCGAACTCGATGCTTCCTCTCTGAATAGTGCTCTAGTGTTCCGTTAATATCGCTCTGTGATCTAGCAGGCCCTGAATCTCTTGCTGTAGTATTTTTTAATGATTTGGCAGTCCAGCAACTGAATTTGTTCTAGTCTAGACTGCTGGACCTGAGGCTCACTCCGAACACGATGCTTCCTCTCTGAATAGTGCTCTAGTGTTCAGTTAATATCGCTCTGTGATCTAGCAGGCCCTGAATCTCTTGCTATAGTCATTGTTTAATGGTTTGGCAGTCTAGCACCTGATTTTGTTCTAGACTGCTGGACCTGAGGCTCACTCCGAACTCGATGCTTCCTCTCTGAATGGTGCTCTAGTGTTCAGTTAATATCGCTCTGTGTTCTAGCAGGCCCTGAATCTCTTGCTAGTAGTCATTGTTTTAATGGTTTGGCAGTCTAGCACCTGATTTTGTTCTAGACTGCTGGACCTGAGGCTCACTCTCCGAACTCGAATGCTTCCTCTCTGAATGGTGCTCTAAGTGTTCAGTTATAATTCGCTCTGTGTTCCTAGCAGTACCCTGAATCGCTTGCTAATAGTTCATTGTTGTTAATGGGTTTGGCAGTCTAGCACTAGCACCTGATTTTGTTCCAAGGCTGCTTTATCACAGGAGTTTCTCCAGTCTTGTAGCATCCTCTACATGTAAATACTCCAAAGTTAAGCCCACATTTCTCTGTGGTCTACAAGGCCCTGAATTGCCTGTTATTGAAGACGGTTTGGCAGTCTAGTGAATAAATTTACCCTGCTGTTTCTGAGGCAAGCTACAGAGTTGATGCTTTCACTCCAGGTAAGTGCTCTAGCATTCATTTATTTTATCTCTGTGATCTACCAGGACCTGAATATTCTATTATAGAAAATGTTTGATGGTCTGGCAGTCTAGCGATTTAACTGGTTCATAGCCTGCTGTACCTCAACCTCGGGCTGGACTGCAAGCTTCCTCTCCGAGTAAGTGATTAAGTGTTAACTAATATAAGTCTGTGATCTGGAAGACCCTAAATCTCTTGTTATAGTACATTTTTGATCGGTTGACACTCCAGAAATGTAATTTGTTTCCTGATCTTGTGATCTTGAACTTGTGAAGTGATCTTGTGTTCAGTTAATCTAGCTCTGTTGTCTAGCCGGCCATGATCTCTGGTTATTTAAGATGTTAGATGGTGTGGCAGTCCAACGATTGCATTTGCTGCTCACTCTGGATGTGATGCTAACATTAAGTTAAGCTTTGTTTTCCAGCAGGCCCTTCAAATTGAAAAAGTTCAATGGTTTGAAAATCCAGTGGTAGAATTTGACGTTTAGTTTTTAGCTCAAGCTTTAATGCACTGGCGGCTTCCTAGCAGCTTGTTTAACAAGCATTAAGACATTGACGTTAATCACAAACAGAGGAGGGGTAAATGCAATGATGTGACCCAAATATGAAACTCATTCACTCTTGTCTCGTCACTTTCTCTATGAAAATCCAGTTTTTTCAAAAACCAACATTTGTTTTTAGCCATTAAACACTGTTTTTTGAGCCATTAAAATCAGTGTTTTTTTTAATTAACAGACTGACAGCTTTTTGTTCCTCTCACTCCAGCATTCACAGCAGCGTAAGGAAAGCCTTTCTATCAGACAGGGGACCTGTTCGTGGGCGAGAACGGCCTCCTGGAAGTTCCCGAGCAGGTAGTGGGAGTTCCCCAGGTTCCCGTAGGTCCTACCCTGAGCCGCTCGGTCCCCCAGCTCCTTCACCAGGCTCAGATTCCCTCTGAAACAGGGTTCGAGTTTATTACTTACCACAAACATTTCTTAATCTATTACAAGCTTTATTATTACAGCTTTCCAAAATCCTAAATTTCACTTTTATGTTTTTGAGAGTTTATGAGCATTCTCTCAATATCTGGCAACCCCAACAATCACTTTTATGATTTTGAGCATTTAAGTATGTTTTCTTAATATTATCTGGCAACCCCAATAATCACTTTTATGATTTTGAGCGTTTATTTGAACAATCTCAATATCTGGCAACCCTAACAATCACTTTTATGATTTTGAGCATTTAAGAATGTATTCTTAATAATATCTGGCAACCCTAACAATCACTTTTATGATTTTGAGGATTTAAGAATGTTTTCTTAATAATATCTGGCAACCCTAACAATCACTTTTATGATTTTGAGCATTTAAGAATGTTTCCTTAATAATATCTGGCAACCCTAACAATCACTTTTATGATTTTGAGGATATAAGAATGTTTTTTTAATAATATCTGGCAACCCTAACAATCAATTTTATGATTTTGAGCATTTAAGTATGTTTTCTTAATAATATCTGGCAACCCTAACAATCACTTCTATGATTTTGAGCATTTAAGTATGTTTTCTTAATAATATCTGGCAACCCTAACAATCACTTTTATGATTTTGAGCATTTAAGAATGTTTCCTTAATAATATCTGGCAACCCTAACAATCACTTTTATGATTTTGAGGATATAAGAATGTTTTTTTAAATAATATCTGGCAACCCTAACAATCAATTTTATGATTTTGAGCATTTAAGTATGTTTTCTTAATAATATCTGGCAACCCTAACAATCACTTCTATGATTTTGAGGATATAAGAATGTTTTTTTAATAATATCTGGCAACCCTAACAATCACTTTTATGATTTTGAGCATTTAAGAATGTTTCCTTAATAATATCTGGCAACCCTAACAATCACTTTTATGATTTTGAGGATATAAGAATGTTTTTTTAATAATATCTGGCAACCCTAACAATCAATTTTATGATTTTGAGCATTTAAGTATGTTTTCTTAATAATATCTGGCAACCCTAACAATCACTTCTATGATTTTGAGGATATAAGAATGTTTTTTTAATAATATCTGGCAACCCTAACAATCAATTTTATGATTTTGAGCATTTAAGTATGTTTTCTTAATAATATCTGGCAACCCTAACAATCACTTTTATGATTTTGAGGATATAAGAATGTTTTTTTAATAATATCTGGCAACCCTAACAATCAATTTTATGATTTTGAGCATTTAAGAATATTTTCTTAATAATATCTGGCAACCCTAACAATCACTTCTATGATTTTGAGCATTTAAGTATGTTTTCTTAATAATATCTGGCAACCCTAACAATCACTGAAATTGACTATTTGAGCCTTATCTCAAACTCTGGCAACCCTTATCACTAGTTTTATGTTTGTTAGCATTTAGGAGCATTTTTTAAATCTCTGGCAACCCTAAGGAAAAACAAAAACACATATCAGAAGAGCTTTACATGGACATCAGAAAAATAAGAGCTGTGAAAAATTATTTAAGATCTCGAACAGTGAACATATGACTTTTTAATGGCAAAATAATAAAAATATTTTTATTTAAAAATAAAATTTAACACCAAAAAACTTTTTAAACACACTGTAGATAAGATGACGTAAAAATGAGTTTGAGTCAAAAACCAAATATCCTAAAAAATAACCCCCCCCCCATTTAGAAAATGTAGTATAAAACAAAACAGATTGAAAAAAAAATTTATGGTGGGCCGACTTAAATATAGCTTAAATATTAGCTTGTAACAAACAGACCGTCACAATATATTTCAAGCTGTCTTGAAAGCTTGCATTTTTCTTTAAACAAATTCAGTTTGTCCCAAATACATTTAGAAAAAAAAAACCCTGTAAAATGTGAACGGAAAAGAAAAGTAACAGACAAAAAGAATCACTAAACACATCCAAAACACCAAAAACGTTCCGGATGAGCTCACTCGTAAAACTCCGTCGCCTTCTTGAGAGCGATGCGCGCCTCCTCGGGGAAGTCTCCGGGGTCCATGCCGCTCCAGCAGATGTTCTTCCCCTTAGCGTGGTACACGTTGCCATAATTATAGAGCGCTCGAGCCTGCCCCACCTATCCAACCACACACACACACAGCGTTCAGACGCACTCACGCAGGAGTCAGCTTCTCCATCCTTCACTTTGATCCAATGATTAGAGTAGCATTGATTAAGATGATTTCAGAGACTGGACACCACTATGATCGGCATGCTTTTTGGCATAAATGGCTAGAAAAATAAAAAAATATATAATTTTTATATTTCAAAGTGAGCCAAGTTGATTCTAAGGACCTAAGGAAGTGGCTTTTTACACTTTCTGCAAAGATATTTTGTTTCTGAGAGCAACACTCAAGGAAGCGGCAACCATTAAAACAGACGTGTTTTCTACCACATTTCAACAACTTGGGCATAAATTAGGATAATAACGATTTCACTTTGTTTTTCTTTGTTTCCTGACAAAAGAATCGAAACAGGAAAACTTGTCTGTAACGTCCTGCAGCGGAGTTCTATTCGCGTATGAAACAAAAAGAGTTCAGTTTTTAATGGCTTCTCTTTTGAGTGAATTTAAGAGCTTTCAGATGTACCTGATGAAAAAAATTCTAAGCGCCCTCTTTAGCATGAAAACAGTTTTCTGTTTCTAGATCAATAATTGTGGATGTGGTGAGCTTTGAAATTGAAGCAGGTAAAGTCAATGAGGAAACCCTAAAAAAAATGCCCAGAGAAGAAAGGTTAATGGGTTTTAAAATTAAATAAACCTGGCATTCTTCTGGGACTCAGCAGGGTTACCCCGGGCACGTGCCTCAGTGGTCTGGCAACGCTTGGGTATGGGTTTGATTCTGACAGAAGAGAGTTTATCTGCTGAGATCGTTCGTAGCAGTGCGCATTCGTGTGGTCTTTACTCCAGCTGCAGAAAACCTCTGGAAACCTTCCTAAACCTATATCCATCTTTCATGAAAAAAAAGATAAGAAGGATCCTGTATGACTCTTAACAGGTTAATGCCTTAAGCGTAGAATGAGATTTGCCAAAACATAAAAATTAGAATCGAGTGGCAGCAGTAAACATCTCCATCTTCACAGAGATGGTAGTCACGCCTCAGAAATACCTTATCATGAAGCATCCTGGAGAGGTCCAAGTGTCTCTGGCAGCAAACCGCCGCCTCGTCGTATCGCCCGAGAACTTTCAGCGTGTTCCCAAGGTTACCGCTCGCTTTAGCTTCCCCGAGCTGATCGCCGATCGTCCTGCGAGGAACCAAGAACGAGGGACGTCAAAATAAACCTCCAACACACCGGGGTTTAAAAAGAACCCTGACCAGAGCGGCTCGAGAGTGAAAGAGAGCTCCATCCTGACCTGGTGAGCGTCAGATCATGCCGGTGGTACTCCAGAGCCTTGTTGTAGTCGTGCAGGTGGAAGTAGGCGTTGCCCAGCTGGCTGTAGATGGCGCTCAGGATCTGCAGGTCCTCGGTGCCCACCTGGATGGCAGACTCGAAAAACGAGACGCCTGCTCGGTAGTCGCCCACTTTACACAGACGCTCGCCCTCCAGAGCCAGCTCCAGACACGAGGCCTCCATCCTGAACCGAGCAGAGGAGAGACGATACTTCGCTTAGCTGCAAAATTTGCCTTTTTTTATATAAAAATACAAGAAGCAAAATGTTTTTCGAATAGGGCTGGGCGATAATTATCGGCAATATACATCTTCTCGATAAGACGTTAGAGAGGTCGTTAGAAAGCCTGATCGCGTTCTAACAGGCCCGCTTCTAACGCCGGATCGCTTTTCTGCATATATTATAGAAGCTCCAGAGTCGCGTGAGGAGACACACGCTCTTCAAGACGCAGGAAACTAAACATAATGAGAAGATCATCAGCTCTCGTTTAGAGAGAGGAAAGTTGAGCTGAAAGAGGAAAAAATATGACTTTAATAAATACAGATATATAATTGATACAAACAATGATTGGTAATGACTAAATATAAAAGAATACTTACTCAGTGTCTGATTTTTGTGCCATTTTTCCATCTGGCCCTGATTTGATATTTATTTATATATATATATATATATATATATATATATACAAACACACACACACACAGAGAAACATACATACAATAAAAAAATTGTTGAAAGCTCACTTAACGATCAGGCTTGTACAACTTTCCCTCCAGAGCAAAAACCTGCTTTTACTTTTGCTAGAAATAAATAATTTACAATATTGTGATAATTACCTAGATCTTCACATTATCATGGTAGTCACTTAGCCCTACTGTGGACATGGACTCACATAGCACAGCCCGGCTCACAGAGTATAACATTTAACACTTTTGGAAGTGTTAATATTGGTTTTTGAAAGTTTGAAAATGAACATTACGCCCTGAAACATTCAGCGTGAGACCACCAGAGTCCAATCCGACACAGAGCATTAAAACTACAGAGAAGACTCCATCTGTAATTTAAAATGTTTCTCATCATGCAACTTTCCTGTCGAAATAACACTGTTACAGCTACAAAAAGAAGTTACTTTAACACCACTGATGTTGCTAATGCACTCAGAGTTAAATCTAACACCAGTCAGAGTTCATTTAACACTGGGTATTTCTGCATCTATACACTACACGTCCAGTGTAAACTTTCTAAAAAACAACAACACAGACTTGGATTTTTAGGCGAGCTCAAAAAAGGTGTTTTTTTTTATGTTTAAGCCTAACCATCCCTTTTGTGTTTTTGAGCATTCAAGAAGAAACTCTGGCAACCCTAACCATCACTTTCACGAATTTGATTGTTAAAAGTCAAACTCTGGCAACCCTAACATTTTTTTTTTAACATCTAGGAGCATTTTCTCAATCTCAAACAAACCACAAAAAACGACAAAACAATAATATTTACATGGAGACCAGAAAAATAAAGGCTGTGACAAACTATTTAAGACCTCGAACAGTCAATTTAACACCTTTTAAGGGCTTTTAACTTTAAACTTTACAAAACTCTGTGTGGTTTCAGATATCAGTATTAATTCAACAAAATGCTATTTTGCAACACGAGCCAAAGTGAAACGACAAACAAAAAATAAAATGCAATACTTTTGAGGATGTCCTCTACTTCAAAAACACGAAACTGTGTTTCTCGTATGAACATAAAGACTCCCAAAAGACACTAAATAAAGACTAAATCAAAACAGCCTCAATTATGTGAAAAAAGGGAACTCTTGGTCCTCCATGCGTTCAGGGTCTGTGCCTCCAGGCTACAGTGGTCCTCCACAGAGAAGCTGCGAGAGCGCCAGCTTGAGGTGACACTGGTTTCTCCTCCCCTCGTCGGGATATTGAGCTTTTCCAGCCGTGAAACCCATTTAAGAGCTAATCCTTTACCCGATGTGTTTCTGATAGCGCTAACAGTTATAAAAAGTTAGTTATTGTGACAAAATTATTTAGGTGGAAAGCGGCAGCGCAGCAGATGGTCTCAAAGCGTTAAGTCGTGTGTTGTGCTTCCAAACTGTAATCCATTGAGCCCCAAACACACTGCAAACGAGCTTTTTCCACCTCGATAACAGCCTGAAGTCACACGATCCCTAAAAACATTCTCAGCAGCGCACGAGTCTTGCACGAACGGTTCTTCATATAATTCAGACAAATATCGCCCAAGCTCACCTTTCCCCCTGTTTTTTTTTGCCGCAGCTCCTGAACACCTCCATCCTCCGGAGCATCCTCCGCCCCCCGCTGCGCCACACTCGTTTCACTCTCCAGAGGAAGCAGAGGGAGACCTGCGGCTTCGAGCGTCTCCCACACATCCCGACAGAACACTGGGTTCGCTCGCGAGACGACGGCTGGATGACCCCCCTCCGAGAGCGCTCTCCTGGAGCTGGCTTTAGCGTGTGGACAGTTTAGCACTCGCCATGCTGTGATGGGTTCCAAAGGGTCCCGGGAGGTGGTGGGAGGGTCAGCGGTAAGCCGAGGGCTGACAGAGGCTAACCGTGTCATCCACGAACACCCGATGGCAAGCGTCAAGTCTAATTACGAGCGATGGGACGCGACGGGATTATCACACGTTAAAGAGCAAACAGAGTTAGGCTAATGTGTCCTGAGGTGTAGATCTGCAGGAGGACGCAGAGGACGAGGAAAGTGCAAAAACATGCAACAAATCAGTTCGTTCTTTGTAAAAACGACCCGCGTTCTCTCGATCGGAGTTAGTCTACACTAATTAGACAGAAACTATCCTTTATCAGCAGCACAAACTCACTCCTAAGGAGATAATTATTTCTAGGGCTGGGAATTTAACGCGTTAATATTTTTTATGCAATTAACACGCCCTGCCCCCCTACAGATCTGTAACTACACATTGTAGAGCTGCAGCAAGCTAGTAACAAAACTAACAAGATGCCAAACGAAAAGGACGAAGAACTGCATGGTCGGCTAAAGGGCAATTTTAAATATAAAAGAGATGCTAGTGGAGCCGTTGATAAAACAAAAGTCATTTGCGTTTTTTTGTGACAAGGAATTTGCCCATCATCGAAGCAGTTCTAGTTTGAAATACCACCTGAACTCGAAGCATGTTTAGTCACTTTCATCCACCAAACACCCTCCACCAGTCACTCTCATCCACCAAACACCCCCACCAGTCACTCACATCCACCAAACACACTCCACCGGTCACTCTCATCCACCAAACACACTCCACCAGTCACACTCATCCACCAAACACACTCCACCGGTCACTCTCATCCACCAAACACACTCCACCGGTCACTCTCATCCACCAAACACACTCCACCAGTCACACTCATCCACCAAAACACACTCCACCGGTCACTCACATCCACCAAACACCCTCCACCAGTCACTCTCATCCACCAAACACCCTCCACCGGTCACTCACATCCACCAAACACCCTCCACCAGTCACTCTCATCCACCAAACACCCCTCCACCAGTCACTCTCATCCACCAAACACACTCCACCAGTCACTCTCATCCACCAAACACCCTCCACCAGTCACTCTCATCCACCAAACACACCTCACCAGTCACTCACATCCACCAAACACCCTCCACCAGTCACTCTCATCCACCAAACACCCTCCACCAGTCACTCTCATCCACCAAACACCCTCCACCAGTCACTCTCATCCACCAAAACACCCTCCACCCAGTCACTCACATCCACCAAACACTCTCCACCAGTCACTCTCATCCACCAAACACACTCCACCAGTCATTCACATCCACCAAACACACTCCACCAGTCACACTCATCCACCAAACACACTCCACCAGTCGCTCTCATCCACCAAACACCCTCCACCAGTCGCTCACATCCACCAAACACACTCCACCTGTCGCTCTCATCCACCAAACACCCTCCACCAGTCGCTCTCATCCACCAAACACCCTCCACCAGTCGCTCTCATCCACCAAACACCCTCCACCAGTCACTCTCATCCACCAAACACCCTCCACCAGTCACTCTCATCCACCAAACACCCTCCACCAGTCACTCTCATCCACCAAACACCCTCCACCAGTCACTCTCATCCACCAAACACCCTCCACCAGTCACTCTCATCCACCAAACACACTCCACCAGTCACTCACATCCACCAAACACACTCCACCAGTCACTCACATCCACCAAACACACTCCACCAGTCACTCTCATCCACCAAACACCCTCCACCAGTCACTCTCATCCACCAAACACCCTCCACCAGTCACTCTCATCCACCAAACACCCTCCACCAGTCACTCTCATCCACCAAACACCCTCCACCAGTCACTCTCATCCACCCAACACCCTCCACCAGTCACTCTCATCCACCAAACACCCTACACCAGTCACTCTCATCCACCAAACACCCTCCACCAGTCACTCTCATCCACCAAACACCCTCCACCAGTCACTCTCATCCACCAAACACCCTCCACCAGTCACTCTCATCCACCAAACACCCTCCACCAGTCACTCTCATCCACCAAACACCCTCCACCAGTCACTCTCATCCACCAAACACCCTCCACCAGTCACTCTCATCCACCAAACACCCTCCACCAGTCACTCTCATCCACCAAACACCCTCCACCAGTCACTCTCATCCACCAAACACCCTCCACCAGTCACTCTCATCCACCAAACACCCTCCACCAGTCACTCTCATCCACCAAACACCCTCCACCAGTCACTCACATCCACCAAACACACTCCACCAGTCACACACATCCACCAAACACACTCCACCAGTCACTCTCATCCACCAAACACCCCCACCAGTCACTCTCATCCACCAAACACACTCCACCAGTCACTCTCATCCACCAAACACCCCCACCAGTCACTCTCATCCACCAAACACCCCCACCAGTCACTCTCATCCACCAAACACCCTCCACCAGTCACTCTCATCCACAAAACACACTCCACCAGTCACTCACATCCACCAAACACACTACACCAGTCACTCTCATCCACCAAACACCCTCCACCAGTCACTCTCATCCACCAAACACCCCCACCAGTCACTCTCATCCACCAAACACACCCCACCAGTCACTCTCATCCACCAAACACACTCCACCAGTCACTCTCATCCACCAAACACACTCCACCAGTCACTCTCATCCACCAAACACCCCCACCAGTCACTCTCATCCACCAAACACCCTCCACCAGTCACTCTCATCCAACAAACACCCTCCACCAGTCACTCTCATCCACCAAACACACTCCACCAGTCACTCACATCCACCAAACACACTACACCAGTAACTCTCATCCACCAAACACCCTCCACCAGTCACACTCATCCACCAAACACCCCCACCAGTCACTCTCATCCACCAAACACCCTCCACCAGTCACTCTCATCCACCAAACACCCTCCACCAGTCACTCTCATCCACCAAACACACCCCACCAGTCACTCTCATCCACCCAAACACACCCCACCAGTCACTCTCATCCACCAAACACACTCCATCAGTCACTCACATCCACCAAACACACTACACCAGTCACTCTCATCCACCAAACACCCTCCACCAGTCACACTCATCCACCAAACACCCCCACCAGTCACTCTCATCCACCAAACACACCCCACCAGACACTCTCATCCACAAAACACACTCCACCAGTCACTCACATCCACCAAACACACTACACCAGTCACTCTCATCCACCAAACACCCTCCACCAGTCACTCTCATCCACCAAACACCCCCACCAGTCACTCTCATCCACCAAAAACACCCCACCAGTCACTCTCATCCACCAAACACACTCCACCAGTCACTCTCATCCACCAAACACACTACACCAGTCACTCTCATCCACCAAACACCCCCACCAGTCACTCTCATCCACCAAACACCCTCCACCAGTCACTCTCATCCACCAAACACCCTCCACCAGTCACTCTCATCCACCAAACACACTCCACCAGTCACTCACATCCACCAAACACACTACACCAGTAACTCTCATCCACCAAACACCCTCCACCAGTCACACTCATCCACCAAACACCCCACCAGTCACTCTCATCCACCAAACACCCTCCACCAGTCACTCTCATCCACCAAACACCCTCCACCAGTCACTCTCATCCACCAAACACACCCCACCAGTCACTCTCATCCACCAAACACACTCCACCAGTCACTCACATCCACCAAACACACTACACCAGTCACTCTCATCCACCAAACACCCTCCACCAGTCACACTCATCCACCAAACACCCCCACCAGTCACTCTCATCCACCAAACACACCCCACCAGACACTCTCATCCACCAAATACACTCCACCAGTCACTCTCATCCACCAAACACACTCCACCAGTCACTCTCATCCACCAAACACACTCCACCAGTCACTCTCATCCACCAAACACACTCCACCAGTCACTCACATCCACCAAACACCCTCCACCAGTCACTCTCATCCACCAAACACACTCCACCAGTCACTCACATCCACCAAACACCCTCCACCAGTCACTCTCATCCACCAAACACACTCCACCAGTCACTCTCATCCACCAAACACACTCCACCAGTCACTCTCATCCACCAAACACACTCCACCAGTCACTCTCATCCACCAAACACACTCCACCAGTCACTCACATCCACCAAACACCCTCCACCAGTCACTCTCATCCACCAAACACACTCCACCAGTCACTCTCATCCACCAAACACCCTCCACCAGTCACTCTCATCCACCAAACACACCCCACCAGTCACTCTCAAAAAAAATGAAAAAAGTGCCGCGGAAGACAGCACTGGGCATCACGTGACTGCATTCAGCGCACCACCAAATGTTCTGCTCTCCTATTGGTCAGTTCCAGCCCTAATGCTGCGTGTTAGTGCGCAACATCCTGCTCTCCTTTTGGTCGCATGAGGCCGCCATGGCATCTTCCCAGAAGAGCTCTTCCTCTCTATATGCCCACTTTCATGTTGGTGCCGTAAATTCGTGAATAATTTCATGTTGCTTCTTTGGCGAATAATTTTTTCTGGCCCTGGCTCTCCCCCGTTAGCTTCCATTCTCCTCCTCTACTAGAATGGTAAAGGTTATTATTTTTCATTTATTTTATTCTGTTAGCACCGTTTTATTACTATTTATTGGATGTTTGTGTACTTTTAAGGATTGAAGAATGCTTCTTCGTTTTTCTCTGGGTTTCCATGTCATTCTCATGTTTAGTGTGGTTTCTGTGAGGATTGGAATGGATTCGGCCTTTTTTAATGTAAAACTTGCTTTGACGTACAAGAAACCCAGAATACGAGGGCCACCACGGAGCGGACTAATTTCGTACGTCGAGGTACCACTGTACAGATCGAAGAAAATGCAGATTGCTGGAACTGCAAATCTGAACCAGACAAAATCAACCTAACTACACAAAGGAACAAATCTTTATAAACATCTGTGCATCTGTAGCATCTGTGCTCTCTTCGGTCACCAGACTGTAGTGGTCAGCCGATGAATTGCAGATGCAGGTTTGGCTTCATGAGGGGCGGCAGCAGCAGGTTTTCTCAGAAGCAGGGCCAGCTCAATAGTGATTAAGGATTAACACAAACCACTAAACAAGAGAATTAAAGGTTGGGACATCACTCGCACGCTTTAAGATGCACTAAACTCTTGAGCTTGCTCAAAACAATACATCTGTTTCCTTTGCAGCAGATTTTAAACCAGCTAAGCACTCTCTGCTCAATTTCCTCTCAAAATGAAACATCATTAAACCTAAAAAAAAAACATTCTTTAATAATACAGCATCCTCTCTATTCCCATGCAAAGCCTTTGAAATGGTTGGCCAAAAAAATTATTTTTCCATATTAGTCGATATCACTAATTATCACAATATTGTTGCATTTTTCATCAATGGAGAATCTTACACACTTTTGTCTTTCTGCAACTGAATTAATTAAGTTTTTTACTAGGGCTACATGATATAGAAGAAGTTTCAGACTGTGATTATTGCACTGTTGCGATTATCATAAATGGTCTCAGGAGTCAAATTTATGGGTTTTAAGAGAGAAAACATGCACACTATTGTAATTTTACACATTTGGAAAAGCAATCAAAGTTCCACTAATTAATAACAAATAAATAACACTGAATATAATAACAGTTTACAAAAATATTAACATGTTTATAGAAACCAACATTAAATACAAGTAAAAAAAAAATACTCTCTCAAAATTGAGATAATCTTGATGTTTGTAACTCAATCGAAAAAGAAAAATTCGTTGCACTGAACCAAAGCGAAAACAGCTTGACCTTCCAAATTATTTTAAATATACATAAATTATATTTAAAATAGGACCTAAAAAAATTACACAAGTTAAGTTAAAAACTAGAAAATTTCTCTCCTTCTCTTTCCCCTTTTCTATTAACACCATCCATGTAGGTTTATAAGATTGATTAATGTAATTAATGTGATGAATGTGAAATAAATAAATAATCAATAAAATAAATGAATAAATAGCTTCTATCCAGAGGAACAGTCACTACATCAAATCCTCATTTCCCTGGAAAGAGCAAAACTGACCCACTCACACGAAGCACCTCCCTTCTCACGGGTTGCTCTGAAGTAGGACAGGTAAATAAATAAATAAATAAATAAGAACATGACTTAGAAAGAAAGCTGTGGAAACTACGCCCCCTGCAACAAGCAATAAAAACACCACAACAAAGCAACAATTGAACACCACACACTTAAAGGGACGCGCGTTTGAAACCAAGACTCTCCGTATTAAATTTTTAACACTCAAATTAAATATTTAAAGCCAGCCCTCATTCACCCGCAGCATTGAGTTACACTACACAGCAGCTCGATGGGATCACGAGCGCTTTACAGCAAAACCAGATTTTCAACCAACACACGACCAGTGAAAGCCAGCAATAAAAGGTAGTTAAAAGGGATTTCCAAAACTTTGACCCCAAGAAGCGCTTCGGCTTCACTTGCAAATCCTTAAAAATGAAGTAAGTTTCAACTAGAAAGCAGAGGAGAAGTGATCTGATGAAGAGCACTTCACACAACCTGCTTCTGCACCAACAAAGAATTGGCCATCCATGCAGTGAAGCTTCAGGAACCCCAATCATCCCACCTGAAGCGAACGTGGAACGCTTGCTCCTCGTCTTTTGAGATCACATCCATTTAGATTCATAGTCGAAATCCAAGTTTGGAGCCGAACAAGCACTTAAAGGTGTTCACGTAATCATAGCTCCGACTGGAGGATGAGAGGACGCTGCTCGCCGTAACTCTACGCTGCTCCGAGAGAGCTGAAACTCGACACCGCCGCGCTCCACAAACACCCAGCGCAACCCCATCCGGGTCACTCGCCAACAACGCCCGCAAATATTCCCCAACGCTCTACACCCATCAGGATTTATCAGAGTACACATGTGTTTTATTTAGTGGAGAGGAGAGAAAACGTTATTCTTTTCATTCAATTCCAAATCTTCAGATCATCTTAAAAGAGCTACTAAAATCCACTTTCTTAGGAGGCCTAATGCTTGAGGAGAAACGAATAAAATAATTATTCTTTATTAATTCACCCTGAGTTATCATGAAGACCAATTCAATCTATACGCCATATTTTTAACATATTTAACATCACATAGAACATATTTTTAGCTGTAAATAGGATAATATGGCTGAAAACAAATCATGATCATTTTTCCATATCAGTCGATATCGATAATCTTTGAAATCTTTACTTCTGGGAAGAAAAATAAAATAAAAACAGGTTTTTGATCCGGAGTGAAAGTTGTACAAACCTGATCATTTACCGATGTTTTCAGCTATATGTTATCGTCAAAAAATTTTACAAAACATGAACAGTTTAAGGTAATATTACTGTATAATTAAAATCATTATGATGTAACATTCATCAGGGCCAGATTAGCTCTTTTTTTTAATGAGGGGAAATGAAATTGCTTCTTTTATTTGATTTGGAGCCCGTTTCAGATAAATTGTTATTAAAAATGTATTCTTAACCTGTAAAAATACTAAAACCGAGTAAGTAATTATATGTATTTAGTCATTACCAATTATTATTTTCACATTTAAGGATTGAATCTATAAAATTCTAATAAAAGTTTCCTCTTTCACATTGAAAGATATTTAACTTTGTTTTTGTTTATGAAGTCATTTTTTTTCCACTTTCAGCTCTTCTTTACTCTCTAATCAAGAGCTGATGAACTTCTCCTGATGTTCTGTGTTCCTCGGTCTTCATGAAGACGAAGAACTGAATCTGAGCTCAAGAGAACGAGCTGCTGTGGTAAACTCACACCTCTTCCGTCTTCCAGCGGATTTCTTCATGAAACTACCTCAACAGGTTTCCCTTTCCTAGCTTCTGATGATCACTAAAGCCTAGCAAAAATCATTTCAAATAAAGAAAGTACTTAAAGCATATCTCCAGTACCAAAGTACAGTTTCATGTCTCTCACAAGTGACATATTTCCATTGAGTAAAAATAAAACCAAGAGCTCACTAAAAAGAGCTAGAGTTAAGAGTTAAGCTTAAAGTTACCCAAATCCAATTTTTCTGAAAACTTTATCTGATATTTTTAAGACAGTCTGAAGAGCTAAATTCCATTGTTTTTATAATCCAACCCAGGTCTCTTTCATTTGAGCTCCTGAATCTGATACAGATGTTTTTATTTTTTATTTTCCTCAGGCAGAACAGCCAGGTCTCATTATTTTATCATTAGATTTAATCACAGAAACGAGTCGCTGGAGAAGACGTTCTTATACAGAAATCGTTTCAGGAAGAGCCATTTAACGCTTAATAAAGTTATCAGCCCACTTTAACGCCTCTTCCTGGAGTTTATCGTGATACATGTTCTTTTCGGTCTCAATCTCTTGTTTAATACCATTTTTAAATACTAATAAAGATATTTACACTCACGAAGCCTTAATTGTTCCAGAGAGGAGGCGCTTCAGTGTTTACGTCTGTTAGCAGTGCATTCTGGGGGACGTAGTTTCCCCTTCTGCACATGCGTGCAGAAATAGCTGCATTTTGATCACACAGAAGAACGATAGCAGACGCATGTTATCGGGTTACTAAAAAATTGGATTGCACTAAAAAACATCTGAATTAGACATGAATTAGAAACCTGAAGTCTGAACGTATCCTGAGAAAGAGGGTTCTTTTCTGTTTCTGTTTAGTTCTTTCCCTTCTTAGTAAATTAGTTTATTAAGGCTACGTTCAGACTGCAGCCCGAAGTCACCAAAATCCAATTTTTCCAGATTCGCTCAATTCAGATTTTTTCATATCGGACCCAGGTCTCTTTCATGCGAGCTCCTAAATCTGAAACGGATTCGACTTGTGCAAAAACAACATCAAGTGCACTTTTATCTGGGTTTTACGTCATTGTTTGAGAACAGACGTCACACTTCTAGGTGTGGATCAGAAGTTTCAATCCATCAATCATGGCTGAGAACGGATATGAAAGCAGTCAGTGGAAGTAAAGTGAAGAAATAGAACCAATAAATATCTCTTTCTCTTCTTCTTGATATGATTTGGTCGAAACGATGGCAGCGTCGATCAGGAATGAACTATAAAAAAAATAAAGCTAATCAATCACCTCGAATCGCATTCTCATCCACTTCTTTTACATTAACTTTCGTTTTGATCTCCTGCGCCTCACAGCGAGCTGGATTGTGTTCATATACAGGACAAAAATAAGTCGCAAGTTGTGTACAACGTGAACGAGCACAGGAAAACATCGGAATTCATTTAAAAATAACAAAAATGTAGCCTTACATTAATATTATTTGTATAAATTAGCCAAATTTTACTTTACTTAAAGCAGTGTTGATTTATAAGACAATTCTTATTTAACCCCACTGGGAGGTTTAAATAAAAAAGATCTCAATGGTAAGAACGAGCCGGTGAGGATGCACCGACCACATTCAGCGCTTGATCTGTGAGCGAAAACAGCAGGAATAAATTGATAAAAAATACAATATTGGTTCATTCTGATTTAAGAAAATGCAACGCATTAAACTATGTGTCAAACTCAAGGCCCGTGGGTTAAATGCGGCCCACGAGAGCTTAAAAGGTCTGAGTGTCTAAAAATAAACATGTAAAAAATTACGCAATTTGACCAAAAACTACATTTCCCACAATACCTATTATAAGCGCGATGTGACGGCTCACCGCCACTACGCGGCAGTGTTTCCACATCAATGCTAACAAATGAAATTGAGAAATAAATAATGAGTAAACGAAAAGTTAATGCAGATGGAAGACTATTCACGAAAGATGGCAGGGCAAATACTTGTTTGTGCTTCAAGGAGAACCTACAATCTGCGTCGCCATTTTGACAAACACGGAGATAAGTACGGCAAAGCTAGCCTTCAAGAAATTGTAATTAAGACCTTTCATTCATCTTCATGTCGGCTTTCTTCCCTTTCGGGGTCTCCACAGCGGAATGAACCGCCAACTCTCTGGCATATGTTTTACGCAGCGGATGCCCTTCCAGCTGCAACCCATCGCTGGGAAACATCCACACACACATTCACACTTTTTTTAACACTACGAACAATCGTTCTTACTCAATTCTCTTATTCCGCATGTCTTTGTTCTTGTGGGGAAACCAGAGCACCCGGAGTAAACCCACGCGATCACGAGGAGAACATGAGAACTCCACACAGAGATACCAACTGACCCAGCCCAGGCTCGAACCAGCGACCTTCTTGCTGTGAGACGACCGTGCTACCCACTGCACCACCGCACTGTAATTAAGACCATTTTAATTTAATTTTGTCTGAGTTTTATCAGAGTTAATTAATATGTTATTTTTCTGCGTTTTATCAGAGTTATTAGGTGTCGAGCACCAACGGTGCAAGAACCCTATTGTTTTTTATTATGTTATTTTCCTTTATTCACTTGCACAGTTTGATCCATGATTGATGGAGTTATGTGGGTTTCCTAAGCTGACAAATTAAAAGGACTTATGTTCTAACAGAGTAACAAGCAAACATATTTTTTCTATGCAGGTGTACACTGATATAACGTGAATAAGTAATAAATTCAGTGTTATTTTTAACATTTCTTTTAACAGTTACATTCAATTACATTTATATGTTACATCTAGCCTTTTGAGGACAGCCATTACGCTGATGTGGACCTCGGTCGCCAGCTTCAGATCACTTAAAAGTCATTCAATGACCCCCCCATCCCAAAAAGCACCCCCGTCTGCTTTCCTCGTGAGCCGCCGTCCCATCATAAAGAGCCTTTCTCGTGATGGAAGCAAGGAATTTGGACATGAATAAGCAATATTGTTCAATTGTGTTCTAATCTGACTCTTCAAATCTACCCAGAGGAGGTTTACCAATCAGTTTAGATCCTGAACCAGAAAAACTATATTTGTATGACACTGTTTCTAAATCAGAACTTTCCTCAGGTAACATAACCACAGAGGCATTAAGAAAGGCCAGTTGTGGTCCGGTGGATGAGGAGATGGACTTGTGATCTGAAGGTCTCAGGTTCGATCCCCAGATCCACCGAGTTGAAGGTGGAGTGAGTGATGAAGCACTTGCTCTCCATCTTCAACAACCACAGCTGTGGAGCCCTCGAGCGAGCACCGGTTCCCCGACTGCTCCCCGGGCCCCGCAGCCATGGCCCCCACTGCTCAGAGTGAGTGCTCACAGTGTGTGTGTTCACTGCTGTGTGTGTGTGTGTACACTTGTATGGGTTACATGCAGAGCACACACTCCAGGTGTGGCTCACTCCAGATCTGGCCAGCTGCTCACTTTCCCTTTTTAACTACTCTCTGGATTTTGGGAGGTCCTTTTTTGGGAGGTCTTTGAGCAGAACCAACGATCTGAAAGCAGCGTTTCGCAATTAGTACGACCCCGAGCGTGCGAATCCTGCTTGGTGCTACTCAGAGCCATGCGTTTCTAGCTTTAGTGAGTAAAGTAGAGCTGCTCCATCAGATCTTCACCATCTTTGGTTTTTGGAAACATTCCGCCAGCGACCGAGCCGTGCAAAGCACATTTACATAACGTCAAACACTTTTGCCGATTACAAAACAAATATTCACGAGATAGAAAACACATTCACGAGTTACAATTTTACATTTTAGAAAACACATTTACATTTTTTTAATCTCTGTGAACGTTGCAACGCATCACTATTTTATTCCCAGTTACGATCTTTTGAAAAATCACGTGATCGGATCTGATTAATAGGGGAAAAATATCAAGGAAAAACATTTATGAACGAGGAAATTGTTGGGAAGACATGAGTAATCTGGTTTACCTGGAGGTAAGCAACGATACCATTAGCTAAATTGCTTCTGTAGGCCAAAATCTTTACCTTAACATGTACTTGCACGTCTAATACAAGTTTTTGCACATGAGCAGAGTGAGATGTTGAATTAGATCGGCTCTTAGCGCTGCTTTAACAGTGGAACACTCGGCACCACGAGGAGCGAGCACCGGTTTCATATTCATTTCTTTAAGATTTTTTACATTTTATTAGATATGACAGTGACGAGGAGACAGGAAGGACATTGGGTAAGAGATCTGGGGAATTGATCGGCAAAAGGACTGGGGCTGGATTCGAACCCCTATCGCCAGATGCAAATCTGCACCACATTCTGCTACGCCATCGGTGTTGATATAGGTTTGTGTTTCTTGTAACCGTACGATCTTGGATCAGGAGCAGCTCCTAAGGTGATCACCTTTTCTCGTGACTCCAGATACACTGCATGAGCCACAATGCAAGATTCAGCAGCTACTCTGCAATATCCGCAAAATAGTAACAAACAAAAAAATCGTGGCAAAATACGCCCCTTTCAAATTATTTATGATTATTTATCGCAAACAATGTCTTTGAAACTCCTCAAAATGACCAATGTACCCCCTGTTCCCCCACTGGCACACTTCTGCCACGCCTCCTGCTGGGTTTTGCTTTTTGCCACACAGAAAATCCACGAATTTCTAATAAGAACGTTTTACTTCTGGTAAATAAAAAAACACTTCCTTTTCATTGTTCATTGTTGTGGTTTTGCTACGGTTCTCTTGCGGGTCTGTCAGCGGGTGCGTAAGCTGCATTAGCACTTCAATTGATTGGCTAGTGGCCAGTGGGCGTGGCTACAGCCATCAAGCCATTTTGAGCTCCCAGAAAAAGAAAACTCAATTACACAAACATGAATAAACAAATCTGTATACGGCTCAAGGCAAGTTTTTGATGAGGGAACGCCACCAAAACATGAGAGAAATGTATGAAAAGTCCGACAACTTTAAGTGAACAGTAACAAGAAAATGGATTACTATGTCGCAAGAGAGAAGATGGGCTGAACCAGAACCACCACAAAATTATCAAATAACTTAAAAAAGAGCCTTCTAGTCCTAAAACTTCGACACCAAAAAGGAACTGACTGACTTCTCTTCTTCTTGACTTTTTGGGGTTCAGAGGGTCTCAATTTAGTAATGCTTGAAATTAAACGGGTTTTACTGGTCTTCACGTTCACACTACGATGTTTACAAAACAAAGAAACTAAAAACTTTCAATGTGTTTAGCCAAGCGCCTGGGTAAACAAAAAAAAAACAACGCTTTAACTTGTGAAATAAACACTTTAAAAACAAACAGGAAGTAGTTTCAAGGTAAACATTTTCCAAGACACGCAGAAGCAGCGTTTGGCGAGTGAAACTGGTGAAAGCAGTGTCTGTCGAGTCAGAAAACGCAGATTCAAAAAAAATAAAATAAAATTAAGTATTTACCTCAGACTCCCTCAGAAGCGTCGCGCGCGCGCGGGAAACTCACGCCATGTCACAGAAGCATCGCTAGACTCGGCTCCGTCGCTCCGCCATGTTTTCTCAAGAAACTTTCCTCCCTTCCAGGGCTTTTTTTTCGGGGGAAAGGGAAAGGCTTTTGGGTAAACACGCCAATCATTCCACGGGAGTTTGTGAACGCCACGCCTCGCCATCATCATCATTATCCCGCAGCTGTGTTCTCTAGAAGACCGACTCTCTCAAAGAACTCACTGAATCGATTCGCTAAACGATTCACGAGGACGCTGGTCTTCTGGTCTAGAATTATATTGAGATTTAATTTTGAAAATAACCCCTTTTACTTCTGTCACAGGGATATATAGAACAACAAATCACTTGTTTTTCCGTCTTAAAGAAAATCAAAGCTTTTTGGGATGATGTAAAGACCCTTTTATTGTTTGTAAACAATGATGATGTTTCAACAAAAAAAGAGAAAAAGATGATGATAAAGATGATAAAAAAAAATAGCCACTGGAAAAAAGAATTTACTCACAAAAATAATTCAGGCACTGGGAAAAAAACTGTACTGCATCAAAAGAATATCAGCCACCGGAAAAAAAAACTACTGCATAAAAAAAATTTAAAAGAAATTTAAAAATTCAGTCACCGGGGGAAACTGTTCTGCATCAAAATAATATCAGCCACCGGAAAAAAAAACTACTGCATAAAATTTTTTTAAAAGAAATTAAAAAATTCAGTCACAGGGGGAAACTGTTCTGCATCAAAATAATGCAGTCACTAGAAGAAAGCTGTACTGCATCAAAATAAAATCAGCCACTGGAAAAAAAACTACGACATAAAAATAATTCAGTCACTGGAAAAAAAACTGTACTGCATCTACAAAAAAAAATAGTAAGTACATTCAAGGCAAACCGTTTCAATCAAAGATGGCGTAAGTATCTATAGCAATGAAGGCCCTCACAGACCCATAGGAATATATTAGGAGAACAATACTGAAATATAGAATACATTTCTAATATGTTAGAGAAAATAAGACAGGATCGTAAATATAAAAAGCAGGTTTCAAAAATTAACATTGTGAATTTAATCCCTGACACGACGATAATGTGGTGCTGCCACCAGCAGGTGTCAGTGTTGCTCAAAAATCACCAACAAACAGAAACATTTTCTTTTCCTTTTTTAATAAAAACGCCTTTGTAACACAGACTAGAAAATGGTGCACCATACCCCGCACATTAAATCTCAAACAGATCCCTTCTGAGGAACCCCTCGGTCGAAGGAGAAATCATTACACAGACATTAACCTCGTCACAGATCCTTCTCTGGTTCTCTGAGAGGATAAAAATACTTAAAGGACCACAAAACCAGCGCTTTCACTGAAGAATACACGAAACTAGATTATACAACACACATCTCTCTTTCTCTCTCTCTCCTTTTCTACCTCTCTTTCGCTCTCTCGTTCAATATCTACCTCGTCTCTCCTTCTCTCTCTCTGTCACTCCTTCTCTATCCCCCTCTCCCTGTCTCTCTCCTCTCTCTATGTCCCTCTCTCCTTCTTTATCTCTGTCTCTCTCTCCTTCTCTATCCCCCTCTCCCAGTCTCTCTCTCACTCTCTCTCGCTCCTTCTTTATCTCTTTCTCTCCTTCTCTATCCCCCTCTCTCTCTCCTCTCTCTATGTCCCTCTCTCCTTCTTTATCTCTGTCTCTCTCTCCTTCTCTATCCCCCTCTCCCAGTCTCTCTCACTCTCTCTCGCTCCTTCTTTATCTCTTTCTCTCCTTCTCTATCCCCCTCTCCCTGTCTCTCTCCTCTCTCTATGTCCCTCTCTCCTTCTTTATCTCTGTCTCTCTCTCCTTCTCTATCCCCCTCTCCCAGTCTCTCGCTCCTTCTTTATCTCTTTCTCTCCTTCTCTATCCCCCTCTCCCTGTCTCTCTCCTCTCTCTATGTCCCTCTCTCCTTCTTTATCTCTGTCTCTCTCTCCTTCTCTATCCCCCCTCTCCCAGTCTCTCTCTCTCGCTCTCTCTCGCTCCTTCTTTATCTCTTTCTCTCCTTCTCTATCCCCCTCTCCCTGTCTCTCTCCTCTCTCTATGTCCCTCTCTCCTTCTTTATCTCTGTCTCTCTCTCCTTCTCTATCCCCCTCTCCCAGTCTCTCTCTCTCGCTCTCTCTCGCTCCTTCTTTATCTTTTTCTCTCCTTCTCTATCCCCCTCTCCCTGTCTCTCTCCTCTCTCTATGTCCCTCTCTCCTTCTTTATCTCTGTCTCTCTCTCCTTCTCTATCCCCCTCTCCCAGTCTCCCTCTCTCGCTCTCTCTCTCTCCTTTATCTCTTTCTCTCCTTCTCTATCTCGCCTCTCCCTGTCTCTCACTCTCTCCATGTCCTACATAAAAGAAAAAAAATCTATAGATTGCGAATAAAAAAAAAACTTTATTTTTCACCAATACCTTCCAAAAATCTACGTCTCATAAAATTCAATTAAAAACATTTGGACTCTTCTCAACACTTTGTTAAGTACCCTTCATCTTCCCGAAAGGAACCGGAAGCTTTTAACAGAGCAGAGATTGACCACGTGGAGGAACATGTGTTTGGTGTCTTTCATTTAAGAAGACCTTCAGAATTGTATTTGATTCTGATGTCAAATCTAAAAATCTCATCGAGCTGAAGCAAAAGTACACATTTAAAAAAAATAAGAAACAACAAAACAACAACTCAAAGTTGTTTGTTCCGGTCACCTTTGAAAAACAGCACCAAAAGAAGACTTTTATAGGTTCTTTTACGCGTTGTCCACATGCAGAACCACTCTGGAGAGAAGGTCCAAAACAACAAAACAGAGCTCTGATCTGTAAACGTTTTTTTTTTTGGACAAACACAAAGAGCATCGTCTCGTGTTCAAGACTGTCTCTGTTTGCTGAAGGTTCATGGAGCTTATCTCCATCAGGAGACCGGGTTCTAGACAGGAGTGTCAACCTGACTTCCTCTGAGTCCAACAGGAACCACAGCGTAGCTTCCCTCCTGAAACCGAACCCACCGCAAGCGGAACTCATTCTGAACCTGACAGAAACAGAAGAGGACATCAATCCATCCATCCATCACTCCATCAGTCATCCCTCCATCCATCCAATAAAATCATTCCAATCCATCTGTCCATCACTCCATAAGTCATCCATCCATCCAATAAAATCATTCCAATCCATCTGTCCATCACTCCATAAGTCATCCATCCATCCAATAAAATCAATCCATCCATCTGTTCATCACTCCCTCCATCCATCCAATAAAATTAATCCATATATCTGTTCATCAATCCAGCAGTCATCCATCCCTCCATCCATCCCTCCATCTGTCGATCTGTCTGTGCATCAATTCATCCGTCCATCCAGCTGTCCATCCATACATCAGTCTGTCCATCATCCAACCATCCATCTGTCTACCAATCCATCCATCCATCCGGTTCTATGGGGGTCACAAGCACTGCTCTCGCTTGGTTTCAATAGTAACTTTTAGATCAGAGACCGTCTGTACGCATTGGGAGCTTTTCCTCTAGAGCTATTCAGTAATGTCTGGTGTGCCCCAGGCTTCTGTGCTGAGACCCCTTCTCTTCCTCACATATTCTCCTTAATTTTTTTAACACTGAGGCTGGATTTCTAAGCGTTTTGGTTTCTGTCTGTAAACAAAAAACAAATAGCAACAGGGCTTTTTCAGTCACCTGATACAGGGCTTGCTGGGAAATGTAGTCACAAACATTTCACAAACACAAGAATATTTGAGGCACTGATTTATCAAGACTAGGTCAGTCACTCACCTCCTGGTTCAGGAAACAGTAGAGAACAGCCACGATCAGACCCTTCAGGAAGCATAAAGTCAGTCGGAAATCACAGAAAATTACATTTAGAACAAAGTAACTAAGATGTCCTCTATTCTGATAAGTCTTCCTACAGGTAAAAACACATTCTTAACAGGTCTAGCTAAAACTCCCTGCAGCTTCCTCCTACGGGATTTAAAGAAACAGATTGATAAGAGAAAATCAGAAAGCACATGACATGCTTCGGATCTCTGCACCGGCTGAGGCTGGATCACCTGGAAGGAGCCCAAGCACAGCTCGAGGGCCAGCCGGAGGCTCAGGCTGAAGGAGTCTGGGAAGAAGCTGCAGATCATGTAATGAGAGCCGAAGAGAGGGATGAGCAGGAGAGTGGATCGAGCCAGTCGCCTGGAAAAAACAGAGATAGAGGATGAGACGGGGATGAGGGTTTACCGCTGGAGGACTCGAGCAGCCGAAACATCATCCCAGCAACTAATAGTAGCATGGCATGCTTCAATACCTTTCTTCGTTTCCAGGGACAAAAGTCACTGGCATTAATAAAAATATTGTAAAATATATGTTTTACTTGTTACTTGGTATACATAGAAAATAAATCCTGATCAGCTTCAAAGGTTTCATGTAAAAAAAAAAAAAAACCCCATCAAATAAAAAAGTCTTCAGAAAAATCACAGTTTAATGATTGGCCAAAATGCTTCATCAACTGTTCTGTGATAGTCTCCTCTTCTCTGTCGATGACCCCTGAACCTGTTCTGTGATCGTCTACTCTTCCCTGTCGATGACCCCTGAAACTGTTCTGTGATCGTCTACTCTTCCCTGTCGATGACCCCTGAAACTGTTCTGTGATCGTCTACTCTTCCCTGTCGATGACCCCTGAACCTGTTCTGTGATCGTCTACTCTTCCCTGTCGATGACCCCTGAACCTGTTTGTGATCGTCTACTCTTCCCTGTCGATGGCCCATGAAACTGTTCTGTGATCGTCTACTCTTCCCTGTCGATGACCCCTGAACCTGTTCTGTGATCGTCTACTCTTCCCTGTCGATGGCCCATGAACCTGTTCTGTGATCGTCTACTCTTCCCTGTCGATGGCCCCTGAAACTGTTCTGTGATCGTCTACTCTTCCCTGTCGATGGCCCATGAAACTGTTCTGTGATCGTCTACTCTTCCCTGTCGATGACCCCTGAACCTGTTCTGTGATTGTCTACTCTTCCCTGTCGATGACCCCTGAACCTGTTCTGTGATCGTCTACTCTTCCCTGTCGATGACCCCTGAACCTGTTCTGTGATCGTCTACTCTTCCCTGTCGATGACCCCTGAACCTGTTCTGTGATCGTCTACTCTTCCCTGTCGATGACCCCTGAAACTGTTCTGTGATCGTCTACTCTTCCCTGTCGATGGCCCATGAAACTGTTCTGTGATCATCTACTCTTCCCTGTCGATGACCCCTGAACCTGTTCTGTGATCGTCTCCTCTTCCCTGTCGATGACCCCTGAACCTGTTCTGTGATCGTCTACTCTTCCCTGTCGATGACCCCTGAACCTGTTCTGTGATCGTCTACTCTTCCCTGTCGATGACCCCTGAACCTGTTCTGTGATCGTCTACTCTTCCCTGTCGATGACCCCTGAACCTGTTCTGTGATCGTCTACTCTTCCCTGTCGATGACCCCTGAACCTGTTCTGTGATCGTCTACTCTTCCCTGTCGATGACCCCTGAACCTGTTCTGTGATCGTCTACTCTTCCCTGTCGATGACCCCTGAACCTGTTCTGTGATCGTCTACTCTTCCCTGTCGATGACCCCTGAACCTGTTCTGTGATCGT